>CAUJNA010000347.1:1089240-1154240 GCA_963377175.1 Effrenium voratum | reverse complement strand
TCAAACATGCTTCGTGGGTGTGGCTTTTCTGGGGGACGCCCAACATAGCGGTTGTTCTTTAGGTTTCTCTTTACAAACACCCCAAGAAATAAGAAGGACACCCCCATATCATTCAGCTTGATGCCAGGTGGCAATGCGGCAGTTGGGAAAGCCACTTGTTGCAACCATAGTGCAATGACAGTCACGGATTCCCACCAGCGTGAGAATCCGAGTATCACAGCTTGTAACAAGCAGTTCATGTGAGAAATGTTTGCCGGATATGATATTTTCACGTGTATGTGGTGGGTCTAGCTCCAGGGTCTGGGGTGTAGGGGTGTAGGGTCTAGGAGGGTCGAAGGTCTAGTTACGAACACCTCCACTACTTCCAAAACTGCCGCGAACAAATTCCCGGCGCTAAGCGTGCCCGAGAAAGACCGGGCAACAGGACGCAGGCACAAAACCCAAAACCCGTTCATTGAGTTTTGGTTCTAACATGGTTGCAAAGGTGTGTATGCGTCTGTCTTTTTTCGGTGGTACCGATCTTTTGAGGGTTTTCAAAAGGAAACCCAATCATTTTAGGGTGACCCCTAAGAAAAGACACACCCATATACATACAGGTTCGTCCATACCCCAATTAAGCCAAATAGAAACTAAACCATCAGCGGTATTGGGCCCTCAATCGAAGTATCCGGATGCTGATGCCATAAACGGCTGTCCGGTCACCCCACCTTTCCCGCATTTTCACGTGGAACTCCAAAAACCGATCCATGGTACATAGACACATAGTTGCTTTGCAGAAATGATTTGAGTGTCTCGAAACCTAAACCTGCAAATTCCTAAACCATTTTGTTGGAGCAAACTGGAGATCTGGATTGAGCAAATTGAGCAAGTTGGATTTGTAAACCCGCACAATTCCATACTTGTCGGCAAGAGAGTATTCTTGAACCAAAATGAATCGAAATCTTCCAACAGGGAAACCACCCCGGGTCCCCACAATCTTGACACACGAGAAGACCCCTCCAAACTTCCGGTCCTCCAATACGTTTGCCTTGAAAGAGGTATTGTTGACCCCGTCATGTCAACCCAGGATTTATTAAATCTCAATTTCTTATGGGGGTGTTGCTGGTTTTAGTGGGGGTTCATCACTTTTGGAAGGGAAAAGCAGGGGCTTCTTCATCCGGGGTCAACATTCATCAACTTGGCGGATTAATTTGGTGTTCCTTCGAAAACAGCAGATCCGCCTTTGAAATGAGACTCCCTATAAATCAAGGATTGATTCATGCGGGGTCAACATTAGCTGCAGAAAAACACGGGCTCATTTGGCTATGAATTTTAATTGGGAATCACCTCGAAAGTGGTTGGTGGACATGAATCCCGACCTAAATGACGTCCACCAAATGGCCCAACACCCCTGAAAATTCACACCCAAATGATTTTGCGTTCTTACTTCAGGCCTCTCATGTTGCTCATGGATTCTCGAAACTGGGTACCGGGCCTCAACACCGACACACCTTTGACGGGGAGGCAAGCTTCAATCCCGCCTCAGTGCAGAGAGCACAGCGAAGGTCGTGCCGTCCGCTGCGGTGGGGATCGGGAGATGCTTCCTGCGGGCTTGTCAGATCGCGGATCTGCGGATCACGGATCGAGTGGCTCGAAAGAGGGGATGTTTGCACTCCTCCCGGGCCCCGAACATGCAAAAAAGGTCGCTGGTTAGACCTTCTGTAGATATGGGAGAGCCATTTGGGTGTGGCTCAAAATTCAACAGGAGGGGCTACGCGGATTTTGGTCCATGTTTCCACTTACCAGGATTCCATTTTGGTACCGGTTTTTTGAGCCACAGCCATATGGAAGAGCCATTTGTTGAACCCAAAAGGCGCCGCTTGGGGCAAGTCGGTCACACAAACGAGAGGATGGGGGTGCTGGGAAACCAAAGGCAAACCACCAGTTTGGTGGTGAGGGCTATGTTAAGACACACTCATGTCATACTCCCCCCCTCGGCCCACAAAATGGTCTGATCCGTCTCCATCCCCAAAATTCACAATCCTCAACAGCAACCAGCTGGTGGGTTTCTGTCTCTGGGGGGGGGGTCACAAGTTTGAACCAAGCCATGCTGCTAAATGGGATGGAACTCATTTCCTGAGAGCAATATAGTGCAATGACCCAAAAAAGTCTAAACTTATTTTGCCTATCACCAAAATGGTCTTCCCAAAAAGTACAAAGTCCAGGGACTCAGGGAGTGGACACGCCCATTTTGCCAAGCAAGCCCCTTTGATCAATTCGAGTCGCCAGTTCTGCACCAGGCAAGTGCCGCACCGCCGGCCGAGCAGCCAAAAGAAGACGAGCTGAAGGCCCCCCACCACCATGGAATCCTGCGCTCGGATTTCGCCTTTGTCCCCCCCTTTTTTTCCGCGAAGATGTGAAACCCGAGACGCACGCAACCTCAAACCAAAACTAGGTCCTCCAGTAGAGAGGTTAGAATACCCTTTTTTCCTGGTCTTTTTTAGTAGGGGAACCCTCCAACAAAAAAGGGTGAAAGGGCACCACTGGAGAACCTAGAAAATGAACTAATCATATGATTCTGGGTGTGTCTGTTTTTGAGTGCCCGCTTTTTGTTGTGGTTTGAAGGGAAACCAAAAGGAAACCCCAAATTTAGGGGGGTCGCCTAAAGGGAGGCTTCGGTTCTCCAACTAGAAGGGAACACTTGTTTGGAGGCCTTTGCTGGGGGGCCGGAGTCTTTTCTTGGGGTGGACCATATGGATCGGGGCACGGCGACTCCCCATGAGTGTGCTGCCTCTTTTCTCGGCGGACCCGGTTTAGGTTGGTGTCAATGGGAAGCCACAAGGATGCCAACCATTTTGGGACCCGGGGATTCAGTTCAAACTCTCAGTTGTTCAGTGACCCTGGAAAAAAAGGGAACCCTTTTTTGGGCTTGGACCATTCTAGTGGGGCAGCCACCCAAAAAAAAAGTTGGAAAAAGAATTGGAGCCACTGAACAACTGAGACTTGTTTTCTGCTACGCGGTTGCTTCGCTTGCCGGCGGTTTGGGGACTCAACCGTAAGCCTCGGGCCCTGTGCTCTGCTATCCACTCTCCATCCACCATACCGACCAATCCGTCGACATGAGCAGCGTAAGCACGTAAGGGCGCGAAATGGCTGGATACAAATCACGTCGGGTCGAGTCATTGGATGCAGCTTTGTGTCTTAGCTCGGGTGAAACAGGGCAAATCGGTGTTTCCCGAGAAATCCATTCGCCTTATGGTGGGGCTCAGTTTGGTTTCCCCTTGAAAACCAGACCCACGAATCAAGCAGAGCCCTTCCGGTGGGCTGTGGGACCCTCAGCTACCGTTGTGGGACCCAGAAATTGGTCGAAAATCCGTTCGGGTTGATTTCTGGGCTGCTTTTTCTATGGGAGCTTCTGAAAATGGTGGAAAAGCCCCTCTTTGTTCGTTGGTTTTTAAAGGGGGACCAAGAGGACACCACTCATTTTAGGGGACCGATTCGTTTGAGGAAAAATCCTAGTGGTTTCCACTACCCGAATTGAATGGGGGTGGTTTGGGGCGATCGCCTTGAACCGCTGCATCTGCGTCCCAGGCAACAGCGAGGCCACAGCAGCCACCAGAATCGACGCCGAGTACAGCACCTGTGAGCAGAGAACCCCCCCCCTTTCATTTGAGGCTACCTCTTGGAGCTTGCCTTTGAAGGGAAACTAGAGTGGAGACCCAAATTTCCATGGGAAACCGCCATACATATATATATATATATGTGTATGTGTATATATATATATATATATACACATTTGGCCAAATTTAACTGAATCATCCCCCTGCCTTTTGGGCAAAGGCCGCATAAGGCAACGAGTATTGAAAGGGCACTGCCGCCCCCCACCCCCAGGATTGTGCCGTGCATGCGCAATAAAACCTGGACCTGCCAATGTACCTGAAACTGCTGCCGCCCCTGACAATCGGCTGGTTGTTGGAATTCGTACCTGTTTTTCCTCGCGTGTCTTCTTTTCGGACCTCGAGCAGTTTTTAAAGGCATGGGGGCTGTCAGGTCCCAATGCAACCTTCTCGAGCAGACATTGTGCGCAAAAACGTCCGCAGCGGCCCGCAAAACGAGCACAACAGTTTTGAAAGAAAATGTATAAACATCGGGCACTTGTTCATTGCTTGTGCACAAATTGAAGAATCGGGCGCACACTGTGTTCAAGCAAACAAACGGCAAGAAAACAAAAGCATCAGATCCAGGAAGTAGCTTTAGCTTGAGCAGTATGCCGCACAAACGCAGTGTGCATCGATTGAGTTATCCACCAAACATACCTCGGAAACGCAAGGGATGATAAACGCGGCCTAAGGAACATTAGATTGGATTGAACAAACCGTATTCGGTGCTGGCACCCGCAAAACGTGTTCATTGTTGGCTAAGGAAAAAAGATGGAAAGCCCGAAAGGCCAGTCATAGCAAGGTGAGCGACCAGTCTGGCGGTTGTTTTTCATCCCGGCCAAGCAGCCAAAAGGGGAGGTCTGTGAAGGACTGAATGGGCCACCAGCGTAAACTAGAAGAACAAGTAAACCAATAAATTGAAGGCCTAATAGGAACGCAAATGCAAACCCTAAAAAATAAGCTCAGGTGATATGCCCAACAGCATGCGGTGCTCTTTTTAGTGCTCGCACCACCCCGCAGCCCTCGCAGGACCTCGTCAAACCCTGGTGGAACCCTGGTGGGACCCTGGTGGAACCCTGGTGGAACCCTCGTGGAACCTTACCTCAGGGCCGCCCCGGACCACCCCGCAGCCTATCTGGGCTGAGACACCAAAGCTTTGAGCTGTTGGGGAAGAATGATACAAGATATAATCCACTATAGACTGGGTTTTGTGTACTAACAGCGGGGCGTGCTAAGTCTGGCAATGGGAAGGGCTCCGAAACGGGGAGAATCCCGAGAGCGCTCCATCTATGCAGCCCAGCAGCACCGTTCCCATCGTCAGCGCCTACATGGGCTTTCAGCTTTGATGTTCAACACAAAACCTGGGGTTTCACTTGGACCCCGAGTTGATGCGGGTCATGTTGGCGCGGCCACCACAAAATAGATCTTTCTCAAAAGTGGGGTGACTCCATGTTTTGCCGCCATCGTTTGATATAGCAAGCCAAGATGCACCACAGCCGTGAGCCCATGCTGTACCTTCGGCCCAAACACAAGCAGCTTTGACCTTTAACCGTGGACATGTTGGCTCAGCTGATTTCTCCGAGAGCTTCATGGGAGAGCCGTGGAAATGTGGTTTCAAGGCAAAACTCTAAGTCCCCGCAAAAGGAATGAAGGTCTGGCTTCAATATCTTGATATCTCAATAAAGTGTCCGTATGGGTGTGTTTTTGGTAGGGCCCCCCCCAAATATATATATATATATATATGTATATAAATGGTGGTTTGCCTGGTTGATGTTCAAAGGACCTCAAGAAGAAAAGGACCAAAGGGTATGGTCAACTCAACCAGTCCGGTTCCAGAATGGGCCTATCACAGCTCGCCCAGTGTCCGGCATGCCAAACATGGAATCGCCTTCTGATCCAGGTCGGTAACCTGTTTTCTGGGTCACAAATCGCCGAGAAAGCACGTGTGTTTTTTTCGTGCACCCTGAAACCCTGATTTTCTGCAAGTCAGGCGCTACAGCCACTCACCCGTCACCAGGGAGAACTCAACACCCAAAAGGGTTGAAGGTTCGGATGTGACTTTCCAGTGGGTGCTACTCGAATAGAAGGCCTTAGACAAATAAATGCCCCTTCCCGGAAAAACAGAGCAAACACACACTGACCTTCAACAAAGCACATCAACCATACATGAGTCACAATCAAAACCTGGTAGCAAAATGGTCTACCCAAATCCATGTAAGGAAACTAAAAAGCGGCCGCAACCATTTCTGGCTGGGACTGCCCCTTGCTGCCCTTCATCTACCCGGGTGTTGACCATTTCCAAATCCAATTTGGACGATCTTCTGGAGAGAATTTGCCCCGCCTGGATCCTCTCGACCCTCGGACATTTGGGAGAGCAAGCGCCTCGGTGCGAAAAGGTGCAGCCCCTATTTGGACACAAAGCCATGCCGCCGGGACGCCGTGGCGCCTTTTTAAGGGGGATACCAACAAGATCCAACAAGCATCCCTGATGATTTTGAAAGACAGAACACTCATTTGGGTGCTTCGTCTTTTTGTTGGAGGCAACCCCTTTCTTGTGGTTTTAAAGGAAAGCTAAAAAGGAACAAACAATTTCTGTGGGGTCCACCAATGTCTGTCTGAAATTCTATGGCCCAGTTTTGACTGACGTATCGATAAGATAGAGCCACGTGCTTCAAAGCAGATATTGCCTGTAGGGCACACCTCCAGCGGACTTTAGACAACCTCCTTTGGGATCCAAACCACATTTGTCTTCTTTTGAGGGCACCTATCTGTTTTGTGGTTTTAAAGGGAAACCAACAGGTCACCAACCATTTTGGTGGGTCCTCAAAACAAACACAAAAAAACCAAAAAATGACAAACCCCTTTTGGATCCAAACATCTCCTTGCAGACAATCGCCAGGCCACAGCACAGGCCGGTTCTGGAACTTTTGCTTCACGCCGCCTGCCGAATTTGGGGTACCCTCCCACCAACTAACTTGGATTCTGACAAGAGGATCCTGAAAGACCATTCTCCTTTTAAAGGGACCCCGAACGTCAGGTTCCATGTTACTTGGTGAGAGGATAATCCATTGAATGGGCTCGATCACTGATAGGGTTTGGGTTTAGGGTTTAGGGTTTAGGGTTTGGGGTTTGGGTTTCCAGGATCGGATGCGAAAAACACATGGTTTGTCCCGTGCAAGCAATCGGAACCCGCTTATTAGAACGGCTTTTCGGGTGTCCTGACTGATGTCAGTCTCCAAATTGTAAGACATGTGCGGGATTTGCTCGAAATGAAACCCTCTCAAGTAGAACCACCCAATGCACACGTGCAATAAACCACACAGGGGCTGTCCGGTTTTAGATCTATCAAAAGTTTTGATGTTTAGTGAAAAGTCATCATACAACTCATTTCCCGAGTTGCTGGGCCAAACAATGTCCTAACTTGTTGGTGTCCACTAAAATGCTCTTCCAGAACGCTTAAAGTTCAAGAACTCAGATAGTGAGTAAACTAAGCTAAGGAGCCGGATGGCTGAGAACCAGATCAAGAAACACATGGGCCATTGATCTCTTCGATTCAACTTTCTGACGCGTGGGCAACCGACCGGAAGCATCTGAGACGGGGGGCGAAGGCAGGAAAAGCATCGCGGCAGTATTCGAAGGGCATCTTGTCGAAGACAGAGTCCACCCCCAAACCACTACCAAAAACAGAAAAAACGAGGTATATACGTTTCATTGCGGTAGCTAGATGCGAGTAGCATATACGATTCAACCCTGTGAGCAGTTTGGGGATCTTGAAAACCATAGAGTTTAATGTTCGTTTACTTGCCCAAAGGACCTGGATCTTAAACATGGACCATGGTTGAAAACCATAGGTGTCCTTTTGGGCAAAAAAAAAAGGCGCTGGTAAATGGAACGAAACCCATCTAAACCAGTGCCATCTAATTCTAGCCAAACTAAGCTGAAAAGGACACGCATGGGCAGAACCTATATGTCATTTCACGTCGGTTTTGGACGATTGAGTTTCACGTTCAAAAGGATTCAGCACAAAAAGCCTCTGGAGGGGTCCTCTGAGTCTCCGTGTGTGATGCGGGTGTCAAAGAGTGTCGCGTTCACCAAGACAATGTCCATGAATAAATCACTTCCATTTGCAAAGGAGAACATGTTTCCAGTAGTGAAATCGAATCCCCTAAAAAACCAACAGGGAAAATAAACAATACTAATCTCAGAAAATGGAAGATCATGGCTGTAGTCGCAAAACAACACGTGCCCGATTCGGAAGACCCCCCCCCGGAAGCCCTGTCGATGTTATATCATGAAGACCCCTGAGCAAGCCTGAACCGAGGTGTCCACCTCACCTTCAAGTGTGATTGAACAGCTCAAAAGTCACCCCAACCAACAAGCAACCTCGCACGCACTTGCGATTCTGTTTCGAACCAAACCAAATGAGCGCGCAAGTCCTGCAGCATTCACTCCATGCGGACCTGGTTTGGAACATTTCCCGGTTTTGTTTCTGTTGTCTGTTCCCAAATCAAGGAGGTACATAGGGCGTAGCAAAAGCCATATTGGGGGTTGAGCCCAAAACTGGGTATGTTCCTCATGATGTCCCTTCAAACAACCATGCCAAAAAGGGCACCCTCAAAGAAGCAAACAAATACATAAATAAGCAAACAAACGAGCAAGACAAGACAAGACACGCAAGACAAGAAAGCAAGGAAGCTAACAAACAAACAAACAAACAAACAAACAAACAAAAAGCAAACAAACAAACAAACAAACAAACAAACAAACAAACAAACAAACAAACAAACAAACAAACAGACACAAATATTGGGGGCCTCGGGAAAAAACAAACACGCAAAAGGTCATCTACCGAATCGGACTGGCCTGACACTTGCGGCGCAGGAATCTTGGTGATGGACTGGCGAACATCTCTGAGCCTCGCATTCGTTTTTTTGATCCCATCCGCGGGGTAGGTACGTTACAGGGGGTAGTCGAGAGGCCCCAGAGCCGGAGTTCCTTACGCTTCCCGAAACAGGTTCCCTATACATTCCCGAAACAAATTCTCGAAACGGGTTCCTGAGGGACTTTCAGGAACCCCCCCCCTCCCCTTCCTGGACCACCACCACCATAGGGATTCCCCAAACAATGTATTGAGAAACGGATGACTAAACCTCAAGAAACCAAACGGTTTCCCTTTGAAACGCCGCAAACTGGTTTCTCAGCCTTGGGATTCCGATTGCAACAACCCCAAACGGGTTACCGCCGAATACATTGACTGCCTTGCTTCCTTAAGCGGCATGGGCTAAGCTAGTCATATGAAAACGGCATTGTATGGCCAGTTTCAACTCGGCAGGGGGAAAAAAAAAAAAAAACGAACACAAAACGCGAATAACCGCGACGGAGTGAGCCCCGCCTCATGTGCGCCACTCTGGTCTGACATCTTTTCTCCACATCCGTCCGCTCAGAGCTCATGGCGCTTCGCCCCCGCGGCGCGGGGCGCGTCGCACGCCGCGAGGCAGAAAAACAAAAGGCGGCGGCTGCGGCCCAGCTGGAAGGGGACGGGCCTGGGTTTATGGGTATCCTTGCATCATGGGCATGTATATAATTGTATGTATATATATATATAATATCAGCTGCCCTGCATTTTCTGGTGTGGATTGGTGGCTTGCAGGTTTGGAGGTGAGGAGCTGGTTTCCAATTTACCCCCGAAAACCAGAAGAAGAAAAGGCAACAAAAAAACAGGGGTTCAATTCGCACAACCAATTTCCCAAACCACCTAAGGGGCACCTGAACTGACACTCCACTCGGCTTTGTTTTTGCAGATCCATTTCTTCCCACTGAGCCCAGGAGGCACCTGGGCGACGGCAGTCAGACATTCTCTGGCAGAAGTGACGTGTGGGCGAGGGAGTTTTATCTGCCAAAGGATCGTGCAAGTAGGTCAATTCTGGGGGGAGGTTGGGATTCTGGGGGTCAATTCTGGGGGTCAATTCTGCAAGTAGATCGTGCAAGGGGTTGGAGCTTGGGATTGTCCCTAGCCTTCATCGTGCCTCAGGTTAAGGCAAGTCAACTGCAGGGAAATTGACTCAGGTTCAGCGGTTCGCACCTCCAGGTCAACCGTCCCAAAAGGGCACCGAATCCGTTGGAAAAAAAAGGCCACCAAATGCAGGAAGCCTTTTGAGGAGGTATGGTTTGACGAATATCACCTTGCAATCACATGTCCATGTAAGGCAGGGTTTCTCTGAGGGGACAAGGCAAAGGCGCATAGACCGATCGCAGGACCAGTCCCAGGACCGGTCCTGAGAATCCACTTTTTGTGCTTTCGGGCGTGTCCCCCCAGAAACAAACAAATCATCATGGATTCCAATCACTTCATTCCAGTTGCATCCATGGGGATTCTCAAACTAGGGGAGGAAACCACGAGGAAGCTGACCATCTTTATTTTGGGGTCCCCCATTTTGAGGAAAAAAAAAGGTGTTCCCTCACTTCCCTCAGTTGATGCGCCAAACAGCAGCCACACTGGTGGTTTTCCACTACAATGGTCCAACCCCAAATAGTTGCAAGCCCCGGAGCTCAGGGGAGTGAGCGCATTGAATAAGCTGGGCTTGCTTCACCGGGGTTCCCATGGCTTCACCGGGGTTGGCTTGGGGGGGGATGAAAGCCCATGACTCACTTGCTGAGTGGATGGCCCAAAAAAAGTACCCGAACTTTATATATTTACCACTAAAAATGGTCCAAACCCAACAAGTTTAAAAGTTCATGAACAAAGGAAGTGAGAAATTAGCCTCTACAAGATCCAAGGGTTCAAATCAACCGCCAAACCACCAACTGGTGAGTTCCCGATACTTACCCCTTAAAACTCCCTGCGCCCTGGGGAAGTTTTCATCTTTTACAGACATATAGCCCATGCTACCCAAAAAGTTGAGAAAAGTTGTGTTTTCAAGAGGTACGTGATACTTCCCCCCTAAAACGTCGCTGCAAAGACCTGCCGTCCTGCAGCTCGCGGCAAAGAGCATCAGCCACTGCCCCACCTGCCGGATCTTCCGTGACGGCTGAACCCTACCGGTGGCCAAAGAAAACAAGGGACACCCTTGCTTTTCTGGGCAGGTCTATGCTAAAAGTTTTTTGGTTGTCTCGTGGCTTGATTGGGAACCCGCACTGAGTGGCCAAATAAAACATGGGCATCCTTGGTTTTCTTCGCTGTCTTCAGATCCCCTGCTATAAGTTTAACTGTTGGCGGGGTAATTGGAACCCCCCAGAAATTCCCCAAATCCTAAAAACCCATGGGGACCAACCCTACACATATGTCCTTTTCCGTGGTGTCCCAAAAGGAAGCCTACCCCAAAACGGGCTGGTTCAAGGAGCCTCGAAGCCAACGCGGCGAACCCACACGACTCAGACTCCCCACCTGCCGCTCCATCCGCGTCTTCTTTGACCACCTGGCGACGGCGGCTTTCTGGGGCCTGAGAGGCGCGAGAGCCTCCTGGACCTGTCCAACTTAAAACATAAGTTCTTATGTTCCAAGCTTTTGGGGGCGTTTCTCATTTGTTTCATCAAACATAAGTTGTTCCAAACTGTTGGGGCGCTTCTCACTTTTTGTTCATTGGTACTTTGAGGGTCCAAGGTAAGAGCCTCCTGTGGATGGCCATCGGCACGGCTTGGTGGGTTTATCCCGGCGTTCTTCGGGTTCCAAGCGGATTTGGTCGTGGGAAGAAATGGATTTCGTGTAGCATCTTCGAAGTTGTGTGGTTCGACAAGTAGCCTTTCCCAAGTGCGAAAGGACGATTACCCTCTGGGGATGGTGGTTCATTGAATTTGGGTCTCACGCCCGTACCCAATGTGCGTAGCCGCCATGAAAAGCTCCAAATTGAAATACCGACTTGTTTCAAGGGTGTGATGTCAACCCCTGACTAAGAAAGGGTATTTACAGTTGGAAACCGGTTTGTTTCCAAATGTACCCTAAAAAAAACGGGTAACCATTTGGAGTAGGGGGTAGATGACAAGTTCCTCGAAACAACCCACAAGTCTGATACTCATGCAACCCAAAGCCCAGCGCTCGATTCGATTCAATTCAGCGTGATGCCTTTCCTTTCCAAAGCAAACAAATGGGTACTTGGCTACAAGGCAACACATCCTGTTCTACCCAATTTGGGCCCCCCTCGCACACAGGGAACCCATGCTGGTTGAGAAAAAAAACAACAACACGAATCACTTAACTCTGGGGCAACCCTGTAGGGTGATGAATGGGTATCTGAAGAATTGCACGTGATCTTGAAAGGATGCCCAAGGAATAGCCAGCGTTGAAGGGGTTGTTCCCCCTAACACCCCCCCCCACCGCACGGTTGTTGCCAGAAATGAGGCCTGTCTTTTCAGAGGGACCGTCTGTCTTACATTTGCCTAAGCCCCCTGGAAAAATCGAAAACATCTGCAGCAGCGATAGATTCCGTTTAGAATAAAAACAATCAAAGCAAGAGCTACTCTTGAGCCAGTGGAAGTTGTTTGTGGTCACATGGACGCATCCAAAGCATCGGTTCATTTCGAGACCCATCCGAGTGAGATACCGCTGGCCAGCTGGCCTCCGAGATCAAAGCTGTGCACATCTGAACCTGAAAGCTCGAAGCCTGGGGTGTGGGGCTACCATTCCTTTTCTCACGTCCGATCGAGTCTGGCTTGGCGCCAAAAAAAAAGCTCCCAAACGGTTTGGCTTACCACTAAAATGGGTCCAAACCCAAAAAGTGACTAAAGTCCACGAACTCAGGAAGTGAGCTTTTTAGGGTTGCCTCAGAGGGATACAAAAAAGACAACTACCATTTGTTGGGTCCCCTCCATTTTGGAGTCAAGCCTAAGTCTTTTTGAAACTGCCCCCCATACTTATATTCTGCCTTGGACAAGTTGCTTGCTTGAAGAGAAACTTTGGGTTGCAGAATGGAAGCACGATCTGCGCAGCTCGGTGCAGATTACTATAGTCTAGGTCCTCCAGTAGAGAGGTTAGAATAAGGGTACCAACTTTTTTCGGTAGTCTATTGTAGTAGGGGAACCTCCCAACCAAAAAGGGGGAGAGAAAGGGCACCGACCTAGTTCACAAGGTGTGAATTTCAATACGGGAGCCTTTGGCTGACATCATTTAGCTGGAGATTCATGTCCACCAACCACTTGTGAGGTGGTGTCCTATTAAAATTTGTATCCACATCTCAGTTGTTCAGTGACCCTGGAAAAGAAGGGGAACCCTTTTTCGGGAAGACCATTTTTAGTGGGGCAGCCACCAAAAAAAAAGGAAAAAGGGTGCCACTGAACAACTGAGACTTTCGGTGAAACTGGGCACAAGCCGCCACGAATCACCCCAGAGACTATTGGGCAGACACCCAATGGCTTTCAGCTGTAAAAAAGAGTAAATGATTCCCTCAAAGATGCGTCACTGCCGCGATTAATCAACCGGTTTATGACTAGGCCTTTATGAACCATGGAAAAGCCAAAAGGTCATTTCAGGGTTGGCTTTGGACACCCCCTCCAGAAAAGGAAAGAAGGACGCAACCCACTGGGTGTTTGGTCCCATTAATTTGGTACCCTCATTCCTCCAGTTGCTTAAGTCTCCTGAAAAAAAACAAATAAACAAAATCCAGTAGTGAAATCGATTCCCCTAAAGACCCAGCGTGGAAACTCAAAAACCACATCTTCATTTCAGCGAATGGGTCAAAATTAAACGACCAGGAGACGGCAGGGTTTTAGTCATTGGCTCTATTGACCAGGGCAAGCCGTTTTGGGGTGACCCGTTTTTTGGACCCCACCGCTGTAACTCACTTGCCCAAAGGACCCAGAAATAAAAACTTAACCCAAGGACCCGGAAAACCCAAAGGTCAAAAGGTCGATTCGCTTTGGGCAACTGAGGCAAAGAACATCCAAACAGGGGTCCCCTCTTTGACCATTCTGATGGCTCATTCTGATGGCTCACCTCGTTGCTTTGAGGCTCTGAGGCCTCGGACCACCGGCCACATGGTGCTGTCGGAGATCACGAAGTCACGCAGCGGCTGAAGGCAAAGTAACGCCAAGGCGGTCGCCTGGAGACGTTTTGGCTAACCCCAAGCCGTGGAGATCGACCCACCCTTTTTTATCTATTTTTTTGGGGGGGAGGTCCTTGTGGTTGGTTTGAAGGGAAGCCAAAAGGAGCATCATCTCTTCTTCTTCCTCTTCTTCTTCTTCTTCTTCTTCTTCTTCTTTTTCTTCTTCTTCTTCTTCTTCTGCTTCTGCTTCTTTCTTTGGGAGGGGGCAGGAAGGTCCCCAAAAAAGCCACCCCGTGCGGGCTTTGGAGGTATGGTGTTTGTTTTTGTGTTTCCTCAATCTGAGCTTGTATATCAGCCCCTTGTCTAATTTGTTTTTTTCTCCATGCCTCCCCATGATGTAGCAGGCTGAATAATTGCAGGCTTGATGTTCATGGTTTCGCAACCCCCCATTCCAATTATTTGGGCCCTCATACTCTGGAAGAACGAACATCCACTTCGCGCCACTTTGAAACCATGGAAAACCATTTCTTGTTGGTCCTTCCAGGGGAAGCACCATTCCAGCGTTTCTTCAGTGGTGCAGGAATTCGACCATCCGCAGGGCTTGTTTCTTGTCGGCCTTTTTGTTCGGGGCTCCCCTCAAAAGTGGCAGTTGAGTGGCGGGTTGGTCTTTACAGAGAATCATTTCTTGGGCTTACACCCTTGTTCGGGGGTCACTGGATATCCCTTCACAACTGGCAGTGTACTGGTGGGTTCCTGTAAAAACAAAATCAACTTTTGGGTTCCACGAACAAAAAGCCACCTTTGAATGTCCAAAGGGTGCTTCAGGGACTGTTCGGAGGCCACCTGAGAGCGAAAGCAAGTCCGGAAGCCAACCCCAGCCTGAGCATTGCCGGACCTGGCCAGGAAATGCCCCCGGGTCTCTTAAACATAGCCCCACCCTCGGTGGCCGCCTTCCTGAATCAGGCCAAAAAAGGGTAGCGTCCAAAACAAGACCCACCCATGTCATGTTTTGGGGCTCCGCATGTTCTTGATGAGCTGCATCTCTTCAATGTACGCACCGTTTGCATGGATGACGATTTGCCATTTACGCAGAGAGTTGGATATTGTGAACAAGGAAGACATTAAGGAGCTAACCCGGTGCGGGCGAGCGACTATTTCCAGGTGTAGGTGTTGGAGGTATGAAGGTTACATTTCGCTTTAAGGGGTATATACTGCATTACCAGCTTGTATTGGTGGTAAGTGAGGATTCATACCTCCAAAACCCATCCATAGAAACACCCCTGACAAATCCAACTGTTTGCAAGCACTGCTTGACTCTGCCATTTGGGTGTCAAAGTGGGGTTCCGGAGCCCACGACATGTTGTTCTTTGCCTCCCTTGAAACTAAGGTGAAAAGGGCACCCTCGAGAAGAGAGCGTGCGCGCACACGTATTATCGCTTGCCAAAAAATCCGCTTCGCAGCAATTGGCATAGATGACACAATATCTGGGGTCCTGGAAGACCATTCTCCGTTGGTTCCATGGAGAGGCCCTGAAAAAGCAAAACACGCCCATTGAAGTGAGTTGATGTTCAATTAGGAAGCCTTTGGACCAAAAATTATGTCAACTGAGCAATCCCACTAAAATGGTATTCCCAAAAAGAAGATGGAATTGTTTTCTTGCATTTTTTGTGGACATCATTTTCGTGGGGATTTATGTCCACCAGCCACTTTTAGGGGGGTCCAACCATTAACGTTCACCGTCTAAAAAGTGCAGAGACTGGCAAAACGCGAACTGCGCTGCCCGTTTTCCAAACCCCGCCAATTTCAGTGCATGCCTTGTGGGATAAATGGAAACCCAGCCACTGAGCTAAACCAAATAAGAACCACTAAACACCCTAGGGAACCGGATGGCTTGCCACCAAGTGACATGGTCCCGCCAATTCCATATCTTTTCCAGGGGAAAGATCTGGAATACGTGTGTCATAGTTTGTCTGTTTGTTTGTATATATATACATATATATATATATATATATTAACAAAAATGAACATAATTGTATGTCACATGTGGTTGTGTCTTGGTTGATATGTTGAGGTGGTTCCACGCATTCGAGGCTCCAAAACTTCTGCACGCGTCTCCTCTGCCCGTTTCCACGCCGGTTGCAGCCTTGGCTCTTCGCGCAGCACTCCGCTCTGTAGCACCGCCTCCATACCTCGGCTTTACGGAGTAACTTCTCATGTCCGATCGAGTCTCAGTTGCCCAACATCGTCATCAGGTCGCCATTTGAGTCACAATCAAAAACCAGTGTTAAATTGGTCGTAAATCCAGAACCAAGCTTCAAGAATTAAGAAGGCGGCCGAAGCTATTTATGGTTGGGACATACTAACCTTCGTCTACCCTGGCTTTGATTGTGGCTCATTTGTCGCAAATTCTACAACTCCAAAACCTGCAATGCGGACTGAGGGATTTGCGAGCAAAGGGCCTTCATAGTAGGCTCGTTGCAAAGACAACATCTCATCACTTGCTCAAAGGGTCCTGGAAATTCAAGGTGCTCACCGGTTAAAAGGTCGGTTTTGGGCAAGTGAGTGGATGGCAACCAAGAAAGCTCCCAAACGGTTTGTTTGCCACTAGAATGGTCCAAACCCAAAAAGTGACTAAAGTCCGAAACGGAACTCAGGAAGTGAGAGTTGTTGATTGATTTCATTTCACTTGTTTTGGCGGGGGGCCCTCTACAAGAAGCAAACAAATCCCCAAACCACCAACTATCACCTGAAGTGTCCACCTGAACCGCTTAACCAAACAGATCCAGGAGACATCCCAAGAGCACTTTGGTTGGATGCGAGCGCTTTGCAAGCTTCTTTCTTTTAGACATCAGTTTAAAGGGACACCAAAACTGGGCTGTCCGTGTTCAGATCCCCTGCTAACAGTGTTTAACGTGTGGGTTACATAGAAACTACCGCTAAACAAACCAAACAAAAAAATGAAAACCTAAGGGGATGGCTGGGAACCATCAAGGAAAGGCTGAGCATTTGTCTAAGGGCCCCCCATCTTGACACATACCGGGCCAGGTAAACGCACCCTCGCTTGAAACTGGTTCCCCATTTGGCTTCCAAAGGAATCCAAGTCCGAGCCACCAATCCAAGCCGCGGGGGTCCCTAAAGCCGCGTTCCGAGGACTTTTCGGAGCAAAGAAACACCGTCAACAGACCCCCAAGTCCCCGATGGCCAGGTTTGTCGGGAGCCCGACGCCCTGACTTGTGCAGCGCCTGGAATTCGGCGAGATCAAGAATCAGAGCGCTCCCGAGCGAGACCCCTGGGAATTAGCGCCTGGCTTGACGCAGAACAACTGAGATTGTTTTTAGGGTAAAGTGTCTGGAAAAAGGCGAACGCAACTTAAAGTTCCCCGCAAGGAACCGAATCTCCGGAGACCGAGTTGCCACCAGAGCTGATTGCAAAGCCATCTCACTTCCTGCGTAGGTTGCCCAAAACAAGCCCCCAAACTTTTAACTTACCATGCAATTTGCAGCTCAAAGTTCTTTTGTACGGAAACCAACTCTATAGGAGGTCATTTGGGTTTGTCTCAGAATCTGGACACCCCAAGATGACCTTTTGGTCTCCTTTTGGTTTCCTTGCAAACCCACTCCAGAACAAGGGGAGCCCTTCCAAAAAGACGCCCTGTTGTTCGGCCAGGCTAGCAAGCTGTTTGTTAGTCTCCCGTTCATCTGGTGAACCCTGCTAGTGGATTCGGGTCGTGGCTAGCACCTTCCCTTTTTGGCCGAACACCCACTTGCATTTGCTTCAGTCCCCTGTTAAAAAAAAACAAAAAAAACATATGTCCAGTAGTGATAGATTCCCCCTTTAAAACCGACAAGAAAAAAGACAAATACTCATTTGAAAATGGAAGTCCAAGGCGAACAGAACATCCCCAAGTACCTACTACACCTGGATGGTACGTTTTGTTGAAAGGTTGGACCCCCAAAACGGCGGGCAGCGACTTGTTCCTTTTGGTTCTAACCTTGGGCACAACGGTTAGGGGTACCGCCTGCGATGATGTTTGCGGAGCGGCGCTTGTGACCCCACAGTGGAGGGATTGCTCGGACCATTGGGAAGCTCGCTTTTCTTCCATTTGCGGATACGCCCACTGGACAAAATAACGTATCTCCAGCAGTGAAATAGATTCCCACTAAAACCAACAAGGGAGAAGCAAAAAAACACACACACAATATACACACACACACACAAACATATTCCTTGCCGCCAATGGACGTGTGTCTGCGGGTCGCCCGTCACAACTCAAAGGGAGAAGTACCGTCCTCCCCACCGCCCGCCCCGTTTTCGGCGGTTTCCCGCGCGAAAAACGCGCGGCGACGCGCCGCCCGCGACCGGCGACCGCCGCAAGCGGCGGCCCGACAGCGGCGCCTCCAAAAAGCCCAGCAGCTCGCGGGCGCGGTCCATGGCCTCCAGCAGCTGCGCCACCGCCCTGGGCCGTCGAGGCGCGGAAGTTGAGAAAAACAAAAAAAAAAACGCGCCGGGCGCTTTTGGGCGCGGATTCTGTTTTTTGTTGTTTTTGTTTTTTGTTTCCCCGGTCTCAGGCACCTGCTCCAAGTCCTTTAAAGGAAAGCCGGAAGCAAGGATATTTAGACTAAAAGCAAGGTTCTTTAAACCACCTGGGGCGGGGATCTGAGGCCAACTACCCCCAAAAAAGGGGGGAGGGGGGGTGAGTTAGTTAGTCTCAAACCGAGGAGCCCAGAACTGCTGAGCGGAGACCGCAAAGTTGGGTCCCCCGATTTCGACAACTCCATCTGCTCCTTTCGCCCCCCGATCTCGACAGGTAAAGGCGCAGCGAAGCAAAAGGTTCACTCAGTAAAGTAACGAACAGAACCCAGAGAGCGGGGGTCCAATCCTGAGGAGATTTCTCAAATGGGTGGATTCCTACGGGTGATTCTTTGGGTTCCACGGACATCTGCACAGATACTATCGTCCAAAAGAGTTGGTCACAGTAAAGACCATTCATAACTTTCATGTCTGAGTAGGCGTCCTTTTTTGAGAGTACCCCTTTTTTGGTAGCTTTAAAAGGACACCCAAAGAAAAACCGTTCATGTTGAGGTTTGTTTTGTTTCTTATTTTTTTCCCTTGGGGGGCGGGGGGGCGGGATACCCTAAAAAGAGACACACCCATATTCATCGTGTCCTCCTACGTGGGAACTGCCACTTCCTTATGGCAATTTGCCGCGTGCCTCCTTGACGGCTGCTCGGGCAGGAAGTATATCATTCATTCAAGCTGCTGATGTTGATCCCGGATAAACAAACCCGTCCTATGAATAGAAGGTTCCCCTCCAAAAGTGAGGAATACCCACTAAAAGGGGGCACAAATTCTATTCATCAACCCAGGGTTTATTAAATCCCCGGTCAGCATTGTGACTAAAACATTGTCAAAGTATGTCCATCCGAAACGTCAACCAGATGATGATTCAACATTCGAGACTGGGTCAAGGAAGCGGCGCTGAGATCGCCCGTCCAAAGTCTTTGAACTCAATCCCCATATAGTCAAAGGACCTCTCCACTTGGGGTTATCAGGGATGGTCATCCACCTAGTAGTAAGGATCCTGAAGAACCATTGTTGTGATTCGTTCTCGCGCGAAAAAGCCGCCGAGCGCGCCTCCCTACCCGTACCTTGGCCGAGCTGTCGCTTGCGGCCTGCACTGAGCGGTCATCGAGCGGTCATCGAGCGTATGCATGTGCGCATGCAGATGCGTGTGTGTGTGTGTGTACATGATGATGTATGTGCGTATGTGCATAAATATAGGCCTGTCTTTTTTGAAGGGTACTCTGGGTTGTAGCTTTTCAGTGTGAAACCAAAAGCAAACAAACACTACTCTTGTTTTGTGTTTCTTTATGCCTTTTCTTGTTGTTTCCATTTATTTATTTAATTTGGGGGGGTCCCCTCAAAATGACACACCCACATGTATGCGTGTGTAACGTGCATAATATGTATATATATATATATATATTGATGTATGTACATATATATATATATATATAGTAATGTATGTGACGAGTTTATGTACGAGTTGTGTGTGCGTGTATGCGTATACACATGCGCATGTGTATGTGAAGGTGTCTGTGTGTGTATGTTTGTATGCGTTTGTGCATGTGTATGCACTGTGTTCTCCGTATGTGTATGTCCGTATGAATGGTGCATGTGTCTATGTCTGTGTCTGTGTAGGTATGCTTGTGCGTCGGCGTGTGCATGTGCATGTGCATGTGTGGGTGCGTGTAACTTCAAGCATGCCGTGTTTCTGCGTTCATGTATCTGTGTATGTGTGCTGTCTGCGTCTGCGTCTCTATGTGCTGCAGGTGTCCTCGGTTCCAAACTTGGTCAAGGCCATAGCTTCTGTTTCATTGTGGTACCAACTTTTTTCTGTAGTCTGTTTTAGTAGGGGAACCCCTGCCCCAAAGGGGAACTGCTGGGGGACCTTGGTGAAGCATTTCCTGTAGATGCCGGCTCGGCACCTTGACTAGTTGAAGCTACCAGCCCAGAACGCTCCGCCCAGTGGCAGCATGGATGAAGTTTCCATGGTGACCCCTTTGGGTTCTAAGAAGAACTCGCTTGCCCACAGGACCCAGAAATAAAAGGTTAACCTTTTGGCACCTCCACTAAAAATGGGCCAACACGGGAAAACCAAAAGGTCAAAAGGTCGGCTTTGGGCAACTGAGAGAATGGGTACCTTTCCCATGCTACACGCATTGTCCTAGCGATCGGAACCTGTTCGGAGCCCGTCAGGTCCGGGTCCCGATCCAGGGCCATGCAAGAAGCGTCCTATAGATAGGGTGTTCCAATCCGACCGTGATGCTTCCCCACCTCACCCAGAACCCCTCTACTCACTTCCTGAGTTGATGAGCCAGCAAAAAGTCCAAACTGCTGTTTTTTATTTCCGCTAGAATGGTCTGCGCCACAAAGTTTAATGTCCAGGAACTCAGGGAGTGAGTGCATTAATAAACTGGGGTTGATTCATCGGGGTTCTCATGGCAACACAAGTTCGGCTGGCTCCCCCAAATTGGCCGTTTGAATTGGGTGGAACGTCTTCCGGGGGTGATTAACCCCATTACCCTCTCCAAGAGCCAAGGGTTCAAACCAACCGCCAATCCAAACCACCAACTAGGGGTTAACTAACTTGCAAAAAACAAGTTGCTGATTATCGGATCGCACCCAAGCAAACCTCAAGGACAACACTCAAACATGACTCAATGTTAGCAGCATTTTGTTGAGGGCACCCTTCTTGCGATTGGCTTAACGGGGACCCATTTAGCACTTTCGCCCCCAAAGCACCTTGGGAACCGCAGAACCGGAGCAAGAAGAGTCAACTAATGTACAATAGTCTGACACAAATTCTATAAAACTCTTTGCGAAGCCATGGCTCATTGCTTGGCAATGTGGCTCAATGGAAGCAACTAATCAAATGGGGGCCAACATAGAGTTGAGGACTTGGGTTGCACGGTGAAAATGGCAAACCTTCACAGGAAGTGGCTACAATCTGGCCACGCAATGATTCCCAAACTGAAGACAAGGGAACCAATAGTAAAGGAGCTTCACATGTGAGCTCGTTATACCCCCCAGTGAGCTCATTGTGATTTACGCAGAATCAGAGAGTTCCTTTTTCAGGATACATGTTGGCCAAGCTCAAAAACAATCTACAAAAGTTGTTCTGAAATAGGGAAAACACAAAGGTCAATCGGCGTTGGGCAAACCAAGGCTACGACCATCAGGAACAGTTGGCAGTAAATACTGCCTGTTTTTTTTTCCGGGTTTCTACGTGGGTGACCTCAAAAAGAGGGAATCTAAAATGGCAACGGCTTCCTTTTGGGTGTCCCTTTAAATACCAACAAAAAGGAGCCTTCCCACTAATTTGGGACATTCCCACCTTCATCCCGGACAGAGCCCTGGAAAACAAACAAAACGGTTTGACAACAGGGGAAGGTCAAACAGCATACTGTGGATGGTTGCGAAATCATGGTTCAAACCATGATTTCGCACCCAATTTGGAAACCATGGTTGAAACCAGTGACGGCATTTACCGAAAACCCGAATCATGCCAGGGTTCCCAGGTATTGCAGGATTTTGTCCATCCACCGTATGTTTGCTTCCCCCTCTTTTTAAAAGGGACCCATCGCCCGGGTGTCTGAGTTCGGTGGTGCGTTTTATGGATTTCGCATCCATCCACAGTCTTCACGGAGCCTCCGCGCGGTGCACGTAGAGCCGGGAACGCTCCACCACAGAGCTTGGCGCCACCTGCCGGGAACCCTTGGCTTACCCAGGACTCTGAACATGTGCTTCAAAAAAGAAAACTAGGTCCTCCAGATTTGAGAGGTTAGAATACGGGTACCATTTTGTTTCTTGAGTGTTGCTTATTTTAGTCGGGGAACCCTCCCCCACAACGGGTAAAAGGGAACTACTGGGGGCCCTAGGAAAAAAACATCGTACTCCGCTTCATATTTAGTCTATGTTACGCATACGTGGGTCTGCTTACACTTGCTTTTTCGCGTCCTGGGAAACTGTCGAGCAAAAAATGTCCAGTAGTGAAATCGATCCCTTTGAAACCAGGGGAACGCAAAAACTATTCATTTCAGCACATGAAAGTTGTCAAAATTTGTGGCACATCTGCACTTCAATCACCAAAAATCGGACCTTCCTGAAGACTCATTCTCCGGCCTGTTCTTAGGCGTTTTGGTTTCCTGGTAGTTTTAAGTGTGTTGGGCGCTCTAAATGGTTTCCAGGAGTTTTGGGCGACCCCCGAGCCAAAAAAAAGAGAGCCTGATTTGTGGGCATATGCGGGGGGTTGTGGGCGTTTGCGGGCTTTTAGCGGGCGTTTTGCGGGTAATTCTGGGCGGGGAAAACGTAACAAGGGACCGATTCTGAAATCTCACGAACGTATGAGTTTTAGTAGTGTTAGGCGACTTCACGAAAAAAACACATCGAGATTTAGGAAAAGCAAGTTTAAAGACGAGAACTACCTGGAAATTCATGGAGAATGAATCTCCAGGTTGCAGAATGAATCTCCAGGTTGCTTCATGTTTAGTCTATGCTATACATGTTCCCACCCCCGTCCCCCTGTGGGGTGTGGTTTGGGGTTGGTTTAAGGTTGAATTCAGGTTCGTTTAGGGTTAGTGTTTTAGGGTTGGGTTCAGGGTTGGTTTAGGGTTGGCTTTGGGGATGGTTGCGGGTTGAGTTGCCCTACGTGTCGGAATGCAAGAGTGCGAGTTCAGGTGCTGGCAGTGAGTGCAAGTGGCTGCTTGTTGCAGCAAATACCACAACATACCACTCCGCGGCGTGGTTGGTGCTCCCTGCCCGCTTTCCACGATGAGTCGGAACCCAACCTGGGTCCCAATTTCGTGGCGGCATGCAACAGCGCGCCGCTTGTGCGCCGGAGTCGGGTGGAAGCAGGGTGAAGTACTTTGGGGTTCCGCCTTCTTGGTTCAGTGAGTTTCTTTCATCCGTTTCTCTTCTTTTTCGGGGACAAGAAAGCCCCCCCGCTCCGACTTCCTAAACATGGTTCTGGGCCGTAGACCCCACCCCCCTCCCTCTCTGAGATGGGGTGGGGGGTGGGCGGGGGTGGGGTTGGTTGGGGTGTGGTTTGGGGTTGGCGCAGAGTTGGTTTAGGGTTGGTTTAGGGTTGGTTTAAGGTTCGTTTAAGGTTGGTTTTGCCAATAGGACCGAACCGTAGGAAGCTGTGCGAGACACATGTTGCAAGGGCATTGCTTCAATACAGGGCCTTGATATGAGGGTGTTTTTTTTTCCCCCCGAGGGTACCTTTTTGGGGATTGAAGGGAAAGCAGAGGGAAATCACCCGAAGGGGGGGCCTTTAGAGACAAACCCATATTTCAGCCCTTTCTCTGCACGGGCAGCGGTGGGTTCCCTGACACAGACGAGAAAAAACCAGAGGCAACGGTACTCTCAAGGCGAGGTGGGCGATTGTCGGTTTGGAGGATAGCCTTTTGTTCGACGTGAAGGGAGACCTCCGTGTTAGATATCGTTTGGGAGATCCCTGCTAATGTTTCAGAATCCGATGCTTCTGCACCACCTGTTGGTGGTTTTAAAGGGAACCCAAAAAGGAAACCGAAATCCATTTGAGGGGTCCCGAAGAAAACACACACACACACACACACAGATCACTTGTTGCTTGAAGGGAAACAAAAAGCTAAGTCTGGCAACGTCCGAAGTCCAACAGTAGTCGCACAAAGCTGTGCAGCAACAAGATTCTTGAGATTTCCCCCTTAAACATCACCAAAAGGAAAGTCACTTTAGACTGGCGACCCAACGCTGATGTTTAAACCACCAAATTAAAGGGAAACTTGAGCCGCTGCGGTGAATGATGGGGTTCCCCCCCTCCCAAAAAACAAGTCCTTTAGGCCAAACTTTAGGCATCCTTCCCCTTGAGCCAAAAGGGATGTCCCGAGAAAAAATATACAAAAAACAAACACCATCAAACACCTCCGGCTGAGCTGACAGAAAGTCCAGCTAGGCCATCGGAAGAGGGGCAGCCCTCACTCCAATCCCATCTATGCGTTCCCGGTTGGTATCTTCGAGCAGTTCTCGTGGAGAAAAGACGAATTGAGTGTGGGCTTTCCGCTAAGTCAATCCTTGATTCAGTACACCCCCGGATATGAATCAGGGCGTTAATCCCTACTGAAACAGATCCCTCCCCCGCCCCCGCCCCCCCCCCCCCCCATTTTTGCATAATTAGCATAGAACCCGACAAAACTCTTAGGCAAAACTTTACGGGGGATCCTCTTTCTGGCGCCATGAATTCACAAACAAGTCACCCCCCTAGGCAAATGTTCGAGGAGAACCACCCAGTTTCTGACCTGAACCCCCGCACAACAGTCAAAACGATGACCCCAGCTTTGGTTGTGTTTTCCGGGGTTCTCATGCTTACCCCTTAAAACTCCAAGCCCTGGGGAAGTTTTCATCTTTTACAGACATCTAGCCCATGCTACCCAAGAAGTTGAGAAAAGTTGTGTTTTTAAGAGGTTCTCATGTCACTTTGCAGCCTCCAGCCACCCTTCCTTTGGCTTCAGCCGCGCGCGCCTGCGCGCTGCAGGCGTCTCTGGAGAGCCCCTAGCGCGAAAGGGTGTTATGGGAAGCCAGCCTAAACCAACCCAAAGTCAAGGGTGTTGCGGTGAATTCTCAAAGGACAAACATGGAAAGACCTTTTTGGTGGATTCCCACATCAAAATGGGAAAATGGAAAACTAGATTATTGTCTCACTGCCTGAGTGGATGGCCCCAAAAAAAGTAACCAAGCTTTATATGTACCACTAAAAATGGGCCCAAACCCAAAAAGCTTAAAGTTCATGAACTCAGGAAGTCAGATAAACTGAGTCACTGGGCTGTCCGTGTCCTCAGATTCCTTCTAAGAGTAACTACCTCACTTTTAGTGGGTTAAATGCAAACCCAACGACTAAATTAACTAAGAACAACCAAACACATAAGGGGACGGCTGGGAACCCCCAAGTAAACTAGGAATGGGTGTGTATAAGATGGGTTTTCTTTTTGCGTTCACGCTAAGATAAGCCAAACAAGAGGAACCCCGAAAAGCACACAGACACACACACACAGACAAAGACACAAACAGAGGTAGAGACACAGACACACCCACACAGGCAAGCATGGACAGAGACAAACATCGACACAAGTAGAAACAGAGAGAGAGAGAGAGAGAGAGAGTGAGAGTGAGAGAGACACAAACGCAGACAGAAACACGGATACAGAACTCGGCACAGGCACAAACATAAACACAGAGACACACAGAGGCACACATAGACACACAGAGACACACAGAGAGATACAGAGATACACAGAGATACACAAAGACATGGGCTTCTCTCTAAACAGCCTAACTTTTAGTGGGTTAAATGGAAACCCCCACTAAACCCTAAAAAGCTAAAAGACTAAGGTCCGGATGGCTGGCAGCCACCAAGGGGCATGGGCGACCCTGTCCTTTGGCTTCCGCTTCAACCAACCTAAAACAAGACCCGCACAGCTGCCCCGGCCGCACAGCTGGCCTCCCTGGCGTATTGGATCACCGGCTGCAGCTCAGTGGAGATCTTGCGAGCCAAAGCCTCGCCTCAGGGTTCGGCTCGTCAATTTCGGTATGGCTTAACAAAAACAGGACCCCTCAAAATGGTGGGTTGTCCTTTTGGTTTCCCCTTAAAACTACCAACAAAGGGGTCCTCGAAAAAAAGAGACGAATTTGCGTATGGGGGTTGCGAGTACTGAGCCTCCCCAAATAAAATGGCCGAAACTGCTTTGCGACTTCCTCACCCAACTTTCTGGTTCCAAATCACGTGGTATCGGGATCCCGAGTTGAACACCACAAGGCGAACCGACCAGACTGATCCGGCCCCGTGAAAAGAGCAATCACTTGTGAGGTAAAATGATGGAAACACAAAGAGGCCAAAGGCATGGTTGAGTTTGGGGCCATTCCAACTCATTCCCTGAGAGCCAGCAAGCAACCACTGCTTTTTGCACAGAACCAGCGCAGGGGGGGTTGCCGGGGTTCGTATACATTCACCTGAACGCAAACTAGATGTCGACTTCCACTTGCTCTGGCGGAAATGATATCATTTGACGAGCACTTGGGACATGCGAAAGCAGCCGTTGGGCGCTGGGGGAAATCAACTGAGGTCTGTCATACCCCCGGCCCCCTGCCCCAGATAAAATGTATCAGTCTTAGGCGGTCTTTAGTAGTCTGAGCCTTCAGATTTTCCAGAGTTTTGGAAGGACTTCAACGTGCTTCCTGAAATGGTTGTCTTGTTAATCCAAAAAACATACTTTTGGGTTTCCTTGTTGTTGGGATCAAAGGTGAATGATGCTAGGAATTTCATACTATAATGCAACACACCTGGTGATTTTAAGAAATAACAAATGGCAAATGTACAGACTATATCCAAACTGGTTCACCGTGAGACTGAGCCAAAGGTGAAATTCGGAATCATACCCCTCCGCCATGTTGACCAAACTACTGCCACTCATGGCGCTGACGGTAACTCTCTCCTCATGGTGTCCTGCCAAGGTTTCTTTTCTTTTCTGCCTTAGTCATATGGGGCTTCTGCCAGGTGCCTAGTATACTCCGACTCAGGTGGCTGTCTGCTCACCTTCTGGCATTTGAGACTATAACAGCTCACATGGAATGCATTTGCTCGACACGGGGCCGAATCATTTGCGTTCATCGTCATAGTCCGGTTGCTTCCAGGGCTTGTCTTTTGACCCCGCGAACCCGAGTCCCCAGCTTCTTTTGAGTGACCGTTCTGTTTTTTTGGATTCAACTCACTTTTCGGGAAAGAGGTCACGTAGCTGAATTTTAACAGGTCACTTAAGCGAGATTAAGGCCACTTTGGCTACAAGAGCCTGCTCCCTGAATGCTTCCCGAGGCAGCCACCGATTGTGAGGACAGACGACGCCGAGCATCTGCGAGGGAGCCACCGTCGCTGGCTCGTCCGCAAACATGAGAGTACAATCGCTGCGTGTATGGTCGATTTAGGCCCAAGCACATCGGCAATTGATGGCCCTGGATAATGGCATAAAGACCAATCCAAACCAGTGCCATTCAGTTCTAGCCAAAAGAGACACCGATGCCCAAGCAGCAAACATTCTGATCTACCGGATTGTGTCCCCTGCTACACAGCGGGAATGGTTCCTTCCAACTTGTTCAGCGCGAGCAGCATCTATAGGACTTGTGAGTCGCTCCTGTTTAATCGTAAACTGGGGCTCGTGTACCTCATGTCATCCCGTTACAGTAGACAGTAGATATTGACCGCGAATGTTGACCCCAGAAAAATCAACCCCAGTTCACTAATAGGGGGGTGTCCCTAGGTTTAGTGGGGAATCGTCGCTTTAGAGGGGCCCGCTTCCCCCCTATTAATAGGACGGGTTTATTAATCCGGGGTCAATTCTCATATCCCTGCAACCCCATACGTTGATTTGGTCCAAGAGGGCGCTCCACAGGTCTCGGATACCCCACTTCTACATGTGAGGCAGTGAGCATATATGCACACAACGCATGTGGGGAGAACTATATCTGCGATGCCATGGGTCATATGACAACTGTATCACTTTGAAGGGGATCCCAGAAAGTTTCGCGGAAGTGGCTACTGAAACCAAATGGGTATAATATATGTGACAAAATAGGGGGCCCCCAAAATAGAGTATTTTTTGTTGGTGTTTCTTTGATCCGCGGCGAAAAGGATACTCCCGGTCCAAAAGCACATAATATCACATGCATGTATATATATACACACGTTGTACACATGAATATATGTGTATATATGTATATATACATATATAAATATACATGCATATACATATACATATCCAGATTTTTTTTCCGAACCACGCGCAATCTGCCGATGCCTTCGCCGCTTGCTGCAGAAGCCAAGCACGGAGGCTACATCCACCGCTACGGCCTCAAGCAATGGAACTCTGGTTCTTTTCCATCTGAAGCCACCAGCTTTGGGGGGGGGGTCGTACATATATATATATATATAATATACATATCAGAGGGTCCTAAGCACCGCATATTTACGGCTTTGGGTTTGGTTCAAGGGGATTCGCCAATTACAGAATCCTCAAATCCGCAAATATGAGGTACTTGGACCCTCTGGGTTGTTTAAGGCAGTATGTCCAGTAGTGATAAAGTCCCTTTGAAACCAACGGGGGGAAATAACCAACATTCTTAAGCAACTGGAAGTTCTTCTTGGGCCAAACTGGGCGTCCTTTTGATGGCCCTTTGAAACAGCCAAACAAAATACAAAGTCCCCCCCAAACAAAGACACACACACACACCCACCCACCCATGCGAAATTTGATCAATATTCCGTTCGGCCCGCAAATGACCACACACCCTGGGCTTCCGTTTGGTTGCCCTTTCCGGCCGCAGGGTCTAAGCTCAAGTCGCCTGGGGCCGCACATGGAAAAATGGAGTAGTCGCTACGGGTCGTGCCAACATCGGGGAAGACCAAGCTGGGTGGTTTCCTTTTGGTGTCCCTTCGAAACAACAAAAATACGGGTCCTCCAGAAAAGACAAACTCATATCTGGACAAGGAGGTCATCAGTCGAAACCTTCGAGCCTTGGGGGGGGGGTCCTTACAGCTTCCGGCACCCGACAAACAATAAGATAGATGATCTAGCAGGATCAACTCAGCCAACTGTCAGCCAACTAGTTCCAAGAAGTCACTGCCCTGGCGTTTTTGGGTGGCCACGCCTGAAGTAACAGTGATATTCAACAATGCAATGCTAGCAGTGGAGCCACAAACCTACAGACCCGTGAAGCATTTCACGAAGCAAGCCAGCCAAGCCAGCCAAGCCAAGCCGGCAAGCAAAATGAACCAAGCCTGGTGCATAGGTGTCCTTGTGGTTAAAAATAGATGGATTTGCCTGGTAGAGTACAAAACAGCCAGGTCAACCAGGACTCGCCATCTATTTTCTGCCGAAAGAACCAAGGACCCCTGTGGCCTGGTCCTTGCCCCTTTCAATGAGTTGCTTGCATTTGACGTTGATGGCCATCTCAAGTAGCCACCCAAACCACCCACCCAAACTACCCCCCCCACCCACCCCCAACCACCCCCACCCGCTGTACACCTCCCCCCCATACTCTGCCCCTACACACCCAAACCCTCCACTCCCTCCACCCTAGGTCCGCCAGTATAAAGGTTAGAATAAGGGTACCCATTTTTTTCTGTAGTCTATTTGAGTAGGCCCAAAAAAGGGGAGAGCAGGGCCTACTGGGACCTAGCCCCTCCCCCCCCGCCTGTCGCTGCACTAAACGCTGCGCCCAGACCTCCCGAAGTTGCAGCGCCAGGAACTGCAGGAGGCCCAGGGCCCACCGCCCTGGACCGGATGTTGCGTCGATGGTCGGGGGAGTTGGGGGTGGGTTGGGGGTGCCTTGGGGGGTGGGTGGTTGGGGTGGGGTGGGGTGGTTGGGGTGGGGGTGGGGTGGTTGGGGTGGGGTGATTGGAGTGGGGTGGTTGGGGTGGGGTGGTTGGGGGTGGGGGGGCAGAGAGGCTGCTGGTGGTGATGGGTGGTGGGGTGGTTGGGGGTGATGAAGCCTCCTGTCCAGTTGCACGGAATACCACATTTGCGGGTTCATGTGTTTCGACAGCTACCTTCTCTCTTGCCGCTGAACCATGTAATGTGATACATTGTGAATCAAGCAGAGTGAAGCTACCTGAAGTTTCTCGTCGTGAGTCCGTCGGCTTTGTTTCTTCAACATGCCCTGTTCTATTGCAAGCAGGTATCGGCAAACAATGAGGTGCATATATATATATATATATACATATACACACTTGTACGTTTGCGCAACTTAGGCTGGCAAGCACGTCGATACTTCTGGATTGTTATGCATGTTTACAGATTTGCGGTCTGCAGGTATACAGGCGTGTATATAGATGGTATGAGTACGATGCATGCTGCACAGGCGCACATACACATAGCCACAGGTTGATTGGAGCTGCTGACTGACACTTGTTGATTGGCGCACATAAAATGTCTGATACACATCTGCAGTTACACCTTGCCACAGGAACTGCAGGAACCAATAACCAAAATAAGGTTAACCCCGGATTAATCAACCCCTGGTTGATTAATAGGGGGGTGTCCCGTTGTAGTGGGGATTCATCACTTTTGGAGGGAACACCCCTCTAATAGTGGGACGGGTTTATTAATCCTGGGTCAACATTAGCACTCACACTAGCTCCAGTAGAACCGAACCCATCCCCAAGCACCTGTCCAGTTCGCAAGGTCTCCAAGCTTGGTCCCTGTCCGAGCACCTCCGATAGCCCCCAGTACGCTGGATGGACAAACACCTGCACCAGTTAGGATGGATAAAGCCCTATGAGTGTTGGGAGAACCACCTGCCAACTGGTGCAGGATTCTGTCCATCCACAATACTTCCTCGATAGAACGAGAATTATTAAGTGAAACCTGTGTATGTTTGGCGTCGTGAGCTAACATGACCAAACCTTGCTGTCACGCCGACAGACAAGGACATGCGCGCTGGACACTACACCCACTCAAACAGCACAACCAAATACTCTAATCAGGAATTCTCTATACGCCGTCCGCAGCAAGAATCCCCATGCAACTGTCTTCACAACACCAGAGCTACTAGTGTTTCAATCTGCGCGCATACAGGCTACGATTCAGTTTGCACGAATCATGAGATGACAACGATGTGTAAAATTGCGTGTGTAAGCATAGTAAGCACATGCGCAATTTGTTCATTCTGGTCGACTGAGTATGAATTAATACCCGGTAAATCGTGTATCATGTCGTGTCGTCTATACATTGAATCTGTATATACTTGCTTAGCGATGTTTTGCAAAGGCCAACATAACATAAACCAATCCTGATTGCGATTCCCATCTTGTGTTGTTGTCAAAGTTGAAGAAGGACTATCCGTGTGGGGCGCAGGATATTTGTTTGCACACATGGGTTTCCCCCCACAAACAATGCCGTTGTCCCCTTAAAACAAGGGTAGCCTTAATCAGACGCAACCTCATAACTTGGTTAAACGGTGGGAGCAATCAAAGGGATGGGGCGTGAGCTCATGAGAATCAATAGAACCCTAAAGCCTCCAAGAACCTTCTGCAAGGTTTTGCCTTGAGACAATCCAAGGGTTCCCACTCGGCTCGTTTTGGTTTCCCCTGCTTAATAGTTGACAATATGTTCGCTTTTTTTTTACATATTGATCTGAATATGTTTTCCAACCTGAAATTGGCATTGCATTTGTGCTCCTCTTCTTCCAGAGACCGATGCGCGCTAGAGCCCGGGGCGCGGGCCGGGCATCACTTTGGGCGCCTCGGAAAAATGAGCGACAGGGTGAACCTCTCAACTGGGCGGCTCCAAATACGGAAAAGGACATCCAGCTGGCATAAGGATCTGGCGGATTGATTTGGAACAGCCAATCTTGATTGGAACAGCTCTGTGCACAAGTGAGGATCCACTTTTGGGATGCCTGAAAATGGGGGACCCCAAATCTGGTTCGTTTTGCCGAGCAACTGGACCTCCTCCGTTTGCATTTTCACTTTCTTTTTGGGGTTCCTAACATATCAGGAAATGGGTGCGTCTTTGCAACATCCATTTCTTGGTTTGGAAGGGAGACTAATTCGACTTGGGGGTTTATGCTTATTTAACTTATCCAATCCTCCAACATACTGCTGATGGACGAAATCCATTTTGCACCACCGTTCAGAAACCCTGGAATGATTTGATTCCCTTGTAATTACCAACGTTTGCAAGGGTTTCAACCATGGCTTCATTTCGTGGTTCCAAGTGGATTGTGTCGATCCATAGTATCCTTTCACCCCAACTCTGAGACTACTTGATATTCTATGGAGAGTTCTTGAGATCCCAACCAAAAAGGAGAAACTCACTTCTCGAATGGACTGGCCGAAAGAAGGTCGAAACTTGTTCTTTGCCGCCGACATGGTATTCAGAACTCGGGGAGTGAGGATATCTGTGATTCTCCATATTCACTGAACCGTAGAATCATTTCAGCACGATCTCCGGCAACTCTTGGAGGGAATCCTTTTGGGAAACAAAGAAAGCGAGGCCGTGTGTGGGACGCACGCACCCACCCATTTTTAGGGCGCCAAGCCTCTATTTTGACACCTCAAATTTGCGGTCCCCCGGATCCAAATCGAATCTTAAGACAGCGCTCCAACTCCCTTTGACACACTCCCACCCTGAGCGCTTTGACTTCTAAGATGGTTTTGGTTCTTACACTTGCCATCCCGAACAGAAAACAACTAGGTAGAGCATCTTCCAATGGCCAGCCAAGGGGGGGGCTCCTCAAAATAGGAATTGGAATCATCCTAAGATGGTTCGTGTTCTTTTGTTTCCCCCCAAATACAACCAAAGGGGGCTTTTCCGTTTTACCCGTAGTATCCGTAATAAACCATGTATATATATATATATATACACATACATGTGTACACCATATCAACCCAATAAACTGAGAAAGGTTTATAGGGATTGCTATAAACCATATGGGTGTCTTTCTTAGTGGACCTCCGCAGAATGGGTGGTGTTCCGTTTTGTTTTCCTCTAAAACCCACCAAAAAAGGACACCGACCCTCAGCAACAACAACACACCCCGTATTTGCCAGATAAAACCACCTACTTCAACTGGGCTGTACTCAGATCCCCTGCTAAAAGTCTAACTTGTGGGTTAAATGGAAACCCAACCACCAAACCAGCCAAAAACCTAAAATCCCAAGGTATGGCTGGACCAAACCAACTAAAACCAGCTAAAAGCCAAAGGACACCGGACCGCAAGCGCCAAGCCTCAACTGGGCTGTCCACAGATCTGCTAAAACCCACTTTAAGCCTGCTAAAACCCACTAAGCCAGCCACAAACCACTCAAACCACTAGCCACAAACCACTAAAAACCAAAGGAACCCGGACAGCCGGGGGTTCGCCCAGTGTCCGCTTTTGGGGAATCCGACTCCGGTTTCGGGCCCTCGCTCGCTCGAAACCAGTTTGGTCCCCAGCAGGCAGGCTCAGAAGCTGCGCCCGCTGCTGCTCTTCGAAGCTCGGGAGCTTGGCGTCGTCCAGGCTCCACAGCCACTCCTCGCGCGGTATCCGAAGCAAACAGGAGACCGCGCCGCCTGAAATGCGAGCCTGCTTTTTCTTCTTTCTTTCTTTTTTTGTGTATGTGTGTTTTCTTAGACAGGGGGGTCGGTGGGGGTGGGTGAGGGGGGGTGGGGGAGGATGGGGATTGGGGGGGTGGATTGGGAAGGGGATGGGGTGGCTTTGATTTTTTGAGGGGGACAGTACCTTCTGAGAAACACAGCAAATGTCTCGAAAATGGTGAACCCCCTTTATGGTGAAGGAAAACCAAAGAGCAAGTCATTTGTTGGGCTTGGGTTTGTGAGGCTCGGCACCCATTGGTTGGTGGTTTTAAAGGAAAAATTAAGGGAAGACCAGAATTCTGGAGGGTCCCCTGAAAGAAAGGACAGACCCATTTCAGACAAGGACTCCCCCAGAAATCCCCAGGAATCCAGCTTGTGTTGGGGTAAAACCAAGAGGACAACCGGACCATTTGGCAGCTTGGCCACGAAACATCACATATTCCGTTGGATCTTTTCGACTTTTCTGGGGAAATTGGTGCGATTCGCCGCTTCCTGGTTGCAGGCATTCGCCATCCAGGTCCCGCGAACTTTCACGGGGGGACCATAAGCACGCGAAGGAACCTCTTTGGGAAAGACGCCTTGGCCCGCTGGGACGCACAAAAACCGGTGTGTATGTATATATATATATATATTAATATATTGTATACACAGAATGTTCTGAGCCTCTTTCATATTCAGTCTACCCTAAAATGTACAAACCTTTGGAGGAGAAGGAAGGGGGGGGTGTCAAAATTGGTGACCCTTGGGACCCTTTTGGTATCACCTTGCTTAATGTTGGCACGAGCAATCTTTTTGGTTTCCTCTTGGCAGTTGCAGCTCAGCTCAAGATTTATTGATCGCTTCGGACTGCGGACCTCAGAGGTCCGACCCAATTGATCATTCCGTACAAAGGAAAACCACCGAAGATGAGGTAGTCCTTCAGATGGATCCGAGGTCGACGGCCCCGCAGTCATGAGGTTTGGGCTCGTTGCTTGGCAGAAAAGCTTGGCGCTTCGGCCCCCGATTTCGCGTGCCAGTCAAGGAGAGGTTCTCTGCTTGAGAGAGACCCGCGAGGAAGCACACCTGGCCCCACCTTTCATTTTTTTCTATGGGACCTGCCCGGTGTCAGCATATAATTCTCACATCTTAAACTTATGATAACAACACATGGGTGGTGCGTCACAAAAGGCACACCCAAATGTTGAGAAAAGTTGGTCTCACATCTGTTTCCCGGTCCTTGTGGGTTGCGATTCGGTCAAACCATAGACCAGCCAAAGGGCCGAAACAACTCGAGTGGGTGAAAAACCCACAAGAAAGCGCACATGAGTCGTGGCTCGTCGTTTTGGAGGGTACCTCATGCTGAAGAGGAGAAACTCCAGTGGACTTATGATGTAGCTCAGCTCGGATGTGGCATGTGCTGCTCAGTCAGATCTGCAAAACCGGTCGAATTGAATGAAACACAAGGCAACAGCTGCTAAACGGCCATGATACGCGCTTGACTAGGTCCTCCAGTAGAGAGATTAGAATAAGGGTACCAGCTTTGTAGGGGAACCTTCCCCCAAAAAAGGGTAAAAGGGCACTACTGGGGGACTTAGTTGATGTTGCGATCCTTCCCGACTACCCTAAAACAAATGCAGTCTGCCATGCCCTTTGAGAATCCAGTGAACAAGTCTTCCAATATGTTGTTCTGGCCTCCCTTCGAAAGAACTAATGCCATTCAAAAAGCTTCTAGAGTCGGACCGGTTCATGAAAACGGCTTTCCTTTCAAGTCTGAGATAACATCGCCGCTCTATCAAGAAACCTCAGAGCTCTCATTCTATGCATCCTACAACGCAGTCTATGGTTGCAAGGCGCAGAGGGATTCAACAGCTCTGCACAAAGAGTCGAACGGCACATTCGCATCGCTCAGGCCCACACTGGGCGGCTTCCTGCAGGGGAGCGGCAGGGCCATTTTCGGTCATCTAGAGCTACAAGACCTCTCCCTGCAGCGAAAAGGTGGACCACTGCGGATGTGCCAAGACGACTTTGTGAGCCCCAAACGGTTGATTCCACGTCGGTGCCTGTTCAAAGCTTCCCCCAACATGACATCGGTTTTGGTGAGAACTACGGCAAATGTTTCTTGTTTACCGAAGCCCTATGTATGAATTGGATTTCGCTGAGTGCGCCCAATGTCACCCTCTTTGCTCTAACAAATGACTGGCTGTCAAAATTATCTGCCTGAACATCATCAATACGGGAAGGTCCCATCGCCACACACATACACACATATTTGCCCCCAACTCTTCAGGGGCCTTCGATGCGGCCTTCTGCGTCGACGCGGCTGAAAACGACCATCGAAGGAGCCCATCGAAAGTCGGCACTCGTGGTGGTGGAGCAGTTGTTCTAGGGGTTGATTTTCCTTGTCCATTCTTTTCAACCATCGTCCTTTCCAAAAACCGATCGCTGTTTCCCCCCCAAATTTGTGATGGTTTTCCAGAAAGATTCGGATGCCTGGAAAGAATGGGGAAGTGTCCCCTAGAGTTGTGGTGGTGGTAGTAGCAGAGGCACTAGCAGCGGCAAGCAGAAGTAGCAGAAGTAGCAGAAGTAGCAGTAGCAGCAGCGGGTGGTGCCATACATCGCAAGGGTATGAGGTCCAAGTGCCAACCAGCGGATTGCATCTGACAGCCCATGACTCCCGCACTCTTCTGACTCTTCGCTGGGCAGCGAAACGAACCAAGACCTTGGAGAAGGTGGGCTGTATCCCATATGAGTGTTGTCTCCAAAATGGGGGCGGGAAGCGAAAAAAAAAGGGGAAGACACACCATAAAACGTCCTATGGTTGCCAGGGGCCCCAAAAACAAGCCTAGTAGACCCTAGACCCTATTAGTCCCCAGCCCCTATTGGGATTCGGGACTCGGCCCCTGGGGACCTCTTGCTGGGAAAACTAAGAATAACCGTGCCACAAGGAAACAAATCATATTGGATGCCATCTTTTGCTTGGTCATGGGTGCTGGGGGGAGGGAGGGGGGGGGGGAGCCCAAATAAGCCCCTTATTAAGGGCTGAATATTTGGGCTCCCTCCCCCTCCCCCTCCCTCCCCCCCAGCCCCCATGACTTGGGGGCTGATCTGCAGTTCCAATTCACCCCCGATCCATGTGACAGAAGCGGCCCTGAGGCTGGTTTCTGGGGTGTGCTAGCTGTCTATGGGCGCCTTATCTGTTGGCTTCCTTCTAGTGTGCATCTCCAATCATTTTGAAAAGTATAATACACCTAGTATAATACATGTATGTATACATCTATATATTATATGTCAATATACATACTGTGTCTAGCATATGTTGAGGAACTCATGAAGAAATGAGGCTAGCACGACTTTGCCACATGTCTTGTATATGCCTAGCAGTGTAAGCATGTGTCAAATATGGTATCTTCGAGTTTGCACGATGTATATTGTCAGCAAGACTTGCATAATCCTACCATACTCTCATGTTTCAAAGGGTTGGAGGGTATATACAAAATTGTTTCGTTCGGAGACTCCAAAGCAATCCCACATGTTTCAAGTACATCTATGAACATATCTACAGTAGCTTGATAGAATTTCCAGCTCAATTCACACACACACACACGACTGACTCCATACATCTTATATCAACATGAATACACATTCATATACAGGTGTATGTATATCAAACAATATATATATATATTGTACAACATGGTTCATCATATATATATATATATATGTATACACACATGTGTATCTGTATACATATCTTCTACAACATCGTTTCCTTCGGCTCCAAAGCAAAGCTTGAACTCCGCATTGAATAAAACATATTCGCTCCTCGTTTCCTTTCTTGTTCAGCTCAGATCCGAATCGACGCGCGCGAATCGGCTCGCTTCAAACGCGGGCGCTCCTGCGGCGAGGCGCCGCAGAAAGGCGCAGCACTCCGCGGCGCTGCGGGGCGCCTGCTGCGCCGTGGCGGCCTTCAGAGAGCGAGCGGGAGCCGTTGATGGGTGGATGTTTGGGGGGGGGATCCCCCCAAAGTGGGAAAACCAGATTGGAGGTTCTTCTTTGATATGTTGGTGTGTTTTCTTCTTTGTTTCCACTTAGTTTAAAAGGGAAGTCTTAAAGGGGATTGTTGATGCTGTGGAGATGTTCTTGTTTGATGCTGTGGACGGACGAAATCCTGCACCACCCAAGAAACCCTGGAATGATGACTTCCCTGTAAATACCAACAAGCATGGGTTTCCCATAGTTTCAAAGTGGTGTAGGATTTCGGCCATCCACGGCATGTTTGTATGTTTTCGGTTCTATATTTTTTGTTTTAAGGGGTAGGTCTCAAAGGGGATTGTTTATTTTTCTCAACATGGGTAACTAAGTAAGGGGGATGACGCACAACTGCTATTATTTGGGTAAAAGTGGGTGACTAAGCTGGGAAAATACTGTACGTGCCTTTAAAACACAAAAACAAACTAAGTAATGTTAGATAGCGAATAATAAAAGGGGAGTGAATACAGAAAAAAACATCTCAAAATTATTCACTCTCCTGAAAAGCAAAAAGGGTAGGTATTACAGAAAAACATCTGCCCGAAATCCCGAAAATATGTTCCCTTTCAAGAACGGACTATTTCTGAGGGTTGAAACGTTTGAGTCCTGCCAGAAATGTCCAAAATTTCTGGATTGCTTCCGTCCCACATCACGAATTTCCTTGTCAATCCCTTTACTAGAAGATGCACCCTGACAAATTTTCAAGGGGGTGGCACACGGAACCCCCAGGAAGGCAATAATGCAGTTTGTTTAAGGGTAGGGAATTGTGAAAAAAAATGGCCAGGGCAGCCTGCCAAGAAGAAGAACCCATACTAAACCAATTCTAAACTGTAGTGAGTCAACTGAAAAGAATACTGAACTATTACTAAACCAATTCTAAACCGTAGTGAGTCAGCTCAAAGGAATACTAATCCAGTACTACACCAATTCTAAACAATACTTACTGGAAGACTACTCAGGCTGGTCCCAGTCTGACCCCCATTTTGTTTTTGGGGTTTTCGCTATTGACCCCCCCCAATTCGTTTGAGGGGGGGGGGCCTTTATGACTCACTCTCCAACATTAAAGGGGATAGCTAAAGCAACATGTCAACGAATATGTATCATCTAGTTTCACCTGACTGCAACCTGTTCTAATTAACGGCTCTAGAAGGTATGCACCCAAGGACAAGGTGTGTGGCATCCGAAAGGAACCCATTTCTTACCCCTTGAGCGTGTCCAAAAAGCGCCCGGCGGCCGCAACGCAAACGGTAATGATGATACGCAACTGAGCTGCCCGAGTTCAGATCCCCCGCTGAAAGTTGAAACCTTTCAGTGGGTGAAATGGACACTCCCAACACTAAAAGGCGAAGAGGCTCAGGGGAGGCCACCCAAACCCCTCGCCCACATCTTTTTTCTTGACATGATTTGAGGTTCTGCGAAAAAGTGGCCCCAGAATGCTCGACAAGTATGTTTCAAGCTATGCCCTACAATCTGGGACCTGTATGTCTAAGGCAAGAGCTGTTGCCCCATGGACACCCCAACATTGTAACTAGGCGACCATGAAGGCAACAACCCCAATTGTCGGCCTGTTCGTAGCCTACTAAACTTCAAGCAGCGATGTAATTTATTCACTTTCCACCCCATCGATCGACCTTCGATTTGGGAAGACCTACAAGTGGCAGCATGAACTGACCCCATGGTGTTTCCCATTGTTAGAGTTCCCCAAGGGGTATGTTAAAGAACAAACCACCCCTGTATCTGACTTAGACAGTCAAACAATGACCCTGGATCTTCAATAATGTTCACCAGGATTAATCAACCCGTCCCACAATTAGGGGGTGTTCCCTCCAAAAGTGATGACTCCCCACCAAAAGGGGACACCCCCCCATTAATCAACCAGGGGTTTATTAATCCGGGGTTAACATTAGTTGATGCTTCCATCATTTAGCTGTACCTCTTTGGTTTGAGATGGACCCTGGACCACTTGATATGGGAAGAAGACACAAGAAGCAGGTTCGGGTGTTTTCCTCGACGAGAGATACGACAAATGCCCTGAATATGTCGAATCGGGACCCTGTGGTGGACACCACTTACCTGGGGATTGGTCAGATCAAGCCTCCTGAAACTCCCATTATGTTTCCATTGCTCCCCTGCATGTCTGCATGGAACTCTTCGTCATGTTTTTCTGGGTTCCGTTCTTCCTCTGCAGGAGGGAATATTACCCCTGCAAAAGGTCAAAAGGTGGCAATGCCTTCTGCGAACTCTGCCTGATGCATGATGGTGATGATCTCGATGCGGTCGGACAGCATCACTGCATACCGTTGGCCTTAGCAGGAGGAAAACCCTAGGCCGCCCCTCCCCACCCCAAGAAGGATTCTGGATGATATGGGGGGGTCCCTAATGACGAGCACTACCAGTAGCAAAATGAAAGCAATTGCGACGCGTCAAAAAAGAAATGCCGACCACGGATTGCTTTGAGTCGTTGCGCAACATTCAAAAACAGGCCAACAAGCACCGCCACGCATGAGCCATTGCTTTTATAGGTTCATTCCTTATGAGCAATACATAGGATTGGTTCATAGTACATGCCAGTAGATAAGAACCTCTTGATCAGATTGGATTTGTACTACAATGATATGTACAACAATTAAGATTGGAATGGAACACATATACTGGATCGAATTGGATCGAGAGAGCTGGCTACATGTGGGCTACATGTGGACCTTGTTCTCTTGCCTCTCTCAGCCCTGGCAACCGCAAGCACAATCAAATTATGCGAGTAGGTGGTCAAATGAGCATGCTCGTGTATCGTTGACCCTGTCTTGTTCTAGCATGTCATATCATGTTAGCATTTCACACTCGCTCCAGTTTCCATTGGCCAAAGAAGCCTCACAGCAGTTGATGTAGCAGCTGGCAGCCTGCTTTGTGTTCAAGTATCCTCCAAATGCTTAAGTCCCCTGGAGCAACATATTTTCAGCAGCGATAGATTCCCTTAAAGCCAACAAGGAAAACACACAGACACTTGAGCAAATGGAAGGTAGGCAATTCTCTGTGGCTTGTGTTGCTCTAGTTGCTGGGAGCTTTGTTCGTAATGGGTCACTCAACCCCTGGTTTTGTTTCAGAGCTCCAAACAAACGGCTTCCCCAGAGATTCCTCAAAAGCAGCTCACAAGAGCATCCCTGAAAAAGCTTTCGACACACACACACACGCACAGGGTTCCCCATATTTCCATTCAAACATCTCACGTAGCTACACTCCCTTTGCACATCCGTCCAAAAGGCGATGGAACAAGCAACAAATGAAATAGGGGTGTCTTTGTCTAGAAGTTTGTTTATTGGGGGAATCAACGGAAAACCAAAATTCGTTTGGGGGATCCGAATCCCAGTTTTGTGACACCTGAGCACCGGTCATGCAGACTGCTCGTCGGGCGCAATGTCCAAAATCGGCGCGTTGAAATTCAATACCCCCTGCAGGTATGCAAGGGTTGAAACATTTCGCAGTGAATGGGCCAGGGCTCAAGACTTTTCTTGGGGCCAATGACCCAAAAGGCACATGTTTTTGGTTTGCTTCCAGATGTGATTTTAGTACGCCTGAAGATGGGAAGGGCTTTTGGTTTGGTTAGCCCCTTTTTTGTCCGGTCCAACCTCAAAGACAGTCCAGTCCAGAAAAACAAACTCGGGAAGCGGGTGGCTTGCTCACTGTCCGACATGCCAGCGCTCAACAAGGCCTACGTCTTCACTTCCGGAGTTGATGGGTCAAACCGAGTCCAGAGTCCAGGAACCCAGGAACCAGAACTTGAAGCGGCATGTGGGCGAGTCTGTTTTTGAGGGTACCCCTGGTTTGGCTTTTAAAGGGAAACCAAAAGGAACACCCACATGAGTCGCAATCAAAACCGATCGGTACTAAAATGGTCGTAATCCCAGAACCATGTACAGGATTAAGAAGGTGGATATCCGCAGTTATTTATGGTTGGGATCGTCCCTTGCTAACCTTCATCTACCCGGGGTTTGATTGTGGCTCAAATGGTCCAGGAACCAGGGAACCAGAACTCAAGTGCGCAGAACCAGTATTTGCCACTAAAACGGTCCTAAGAAGCTTTTTCTTTCCAGGACGGGAGTGAGTGTCACCAAACCACTTCAAACACATGGGCCATTGATCTCTCCGAGTCAACTTCTGGACGCCCGGAGAACAAAGACCAGGTCGGGACATGAGTTGCTCAATGTGTCTCTATGGGCCGGAAAAGTGGCGTGAGTCACGTGCCAGCGCGCCAGCGCCTGCATTTCAAGCGCCTGAGCTGGCTCACCTCAGTGCAAGAAGGCCGCCGCCCTGTGCCTCTGCATCCTTTGTCAGAGCCGTCTGGATTTGGCAAACAAATGCCTGCGCTAGCGCTTTTGCTGCCGTTCATGAGCAGCTATCCACGCAACCAAGTGAACAGTTTCTGCCATTCTTGAATGCGATGCTGTTGTGACTTGGGGGCCATCAATCTTTCAGCGGAAATTAGGGACCGGCCTCACCATGCAAGAAACTCCACTGAAGCCAGTGAAAGCGTCCGATTCAAAGCCTAAGGCCTAAGGCTTTCGGGCTGTTGGATCTGCAAAAAACAAAACGCCTTCTCAGAAGGTCCCCCAGCATAGGGGAGGTTTCTCAAAAAACATCAGCACCAGGACCGTGTGCTGAAGCCATTTCGGAGAGTGCAAGTGCATTTGAAACTTGTTTGTTGAATGGGAATTTTGAGTCGGGGACCTTGTTGGGAAATGACTTAGATGGGCATTCATGTCCACCAACCACTTTTGAGGTGTTTCTGTCTTAAAATTCCTGGCCGTAGTTGCTCATACGTCAGTTTCGACATGCGCAAACTTCTTCGATGCGACCCTGTGCGCTGTGGTCTACTTCGTTTCGTACGGCAACTTGGTCTATCTTCTTCCTTCGGATGCTGTCCGAGCGTCGGCCGTGGCAAGCTCGGAACATCTCAAACATCATCTCATGCGGGCTGGGGGGGAGGGAGGGAAGGGGGGAGGGAGCCCAAATAAGCCCTTATTAAGCCCTTAATAAGGCCTTATTTAGGTTTTATTTGGGCTCCCTCCCCCTCCCACTCCCTCCCCCCCAGCCCCCATCATAATCTAACCTGAGCTAGCACCTCTGCGGTCATTGCTTCCCTGGAATCTCCAAATGCGGCGGACCCACGTTTGGATGCGATTTCTCAATCACATGATCAGCGACATCAGTGACATCTATGATTTTGTGCAACAGCTTAGTTTTAGATTAACCTTGGTTTTGCTTGAACCGGTCATTCATTCAACATGTCCTTCCATTTGCTTAAGTCGCCCGAACATCATATTCTTCCAATAGTGATAGATTCCCTTTAAAATCAGCAGGAGAAAATACAAACACGGAAGTGTCTTAGCTTCACGTCTTCCATTTCGGGCATCCCAGTTTCACTGCTGCCAAGGCCCCTGCCGGCTGAATGCAAGTTGGCCGGAGCGCGCTCCAAACGCACTGACCTAGGCTGCGAGGCTCCGCTTCGGTTTTGTGTGGGCATTTCCCCTCGAGTCAAAGCGAAGGCAACCGAATTCCCTCCAACTATGGAACTTCAGTCACAGCAGGGTTTTGGAAGTCTACTTTGCTTCTTCGGGATAAAGGCTCTACACTTTGTGATGGGACGTGTAGCTTTGCGAGTCGTCTTCTCAACCCAGACACAATCCGCACGTCTTCAATTTCTCTGTGACGACTCCATGGCTCATGCTTGCGTGAATTAGGGCCCGCTTCCTGAGGGCCTTTGCTCAGAGAGGCCTTGAGAATACCAACCGAGTGGGATTGCATTTCTGCTCACCCGGACCCACAATCGAATATTTCAGCATCTTTTTCGACATGTCGGATTTCCGTGTGTGTTCCTTGAGGACCCCTGGTTTCTCGTCCCAACTCCAGCTCCGGCGCCGTGAAAACCTCCGTCCGCCTCGGGGCCTCTGGGGTTCTGGGGCCTCGGGGCCGGGCACGGCCAGCTCCGCCGCGGCGCCCCGCAAGGCCGCGCAGAACCAGGTGCTGCCCCCTGCATCCAAGTTAATACCCTGCAGAAGCTGTCAAATAGTACCCAAATCCAAAGAATTAAAACAAATGTTCATCTTAATTAACACCTGTTTCGACTCCTTTTCCTGCTACCCCGAAAACCCGCCCCCCCCCTCCCACGTAAGCCATGAGACACTGAAACTTCTCGGTTGCTAACTCTGCTCCCCGGCCAACAGTTTTTAACTGTTAGTGGTTTAATACGGAAAACCCACTAGTTGGAAAGTTAAAGTCTATAACATCCAAGCAAAATGCACCACAGCTATGGCCATAGATTCGCAGTCACTGTCAGCCCTGGCAACCGCAAGCACCAGCAAATTCTCCAAGTAGGTGACCAACATCATTGCATGTTCATCTATCTTTGACCCTCAGTCTCCACAAGAGCCTAAGAGTTGTGCAGGGGCTGGAAGCCTGCCTTGTGTTCAAGTATCTTCCATATGCTGAAGTCCCGGAAACAACATAATCAATTTTCAGTAGCCATAGATTTCCGTCAAAGATAGCGGAAAATACAAAACATATCCTTGTACTTGAGGAGCGGGTGAACGAAAGCTAGCAGTTGTTGCATGAGATGGGTCGGTGACAGAGTGGATTCATAGGTAGCTTGTGTACAACGAGAGGCCCGGCAAGATTTGTAGGATGCGACACGCAAACGCACATGGTGGCGTGGCAAACCTTGAAAAATGAAAACAACGAGAGGCGTCAGAAGCTGTCTGCAAGCACCTCTGGGTTCTGCATGCTGCGTGTGCAAAGATTCTTGCGAGGTGGTTTACCGAGAAGACTGAGGTCTCAAATGAACAAGCTGAATCGGTGGAACATGTAAAAGTTCGTAGCACCAAGTCCAAAACGGGCAAACCGAGACTGCTGAACACTGAGCCACTGCCCGGGGGGGGGATGGACCAGGGAGGAATCGAGCCTGAGACCGGGGGGGGGGGGGGGGAGGGGGGGGGGGGGTCTAAATAATTGATGTTTTTCAATCTTTTCGGCTCAAATAATTGAAAAAATCAATCTTTCGGCATTTGAGCCCCTTACCTTGCTTACGCAAGGAGAAACTTCAGCTAGCTAAAGCTAGCTTTCGTGACAAATGGAAGGTACGCAAGTGTCTATGGCTTGCGTTGCTCTAGTTGCTGGGAGAAGATGGTTTTGTCTCAGAGCCCCAAACGGACGGCTTCCCTGGTTCCTCAAAAGCAACTCCAAAAGGGAGCCTGTCACAAAGAAACACACGCACAAACACACACACACACACACACACACACACACACACACACACACACACACACACACACACACACACACACACACACACACACACAGAGACACAGACACACAGACACACAGACACACAGACACACAGACAGACAGACAGACACACGCACACACATACGCACAGGGGTCCCCATAGTTCCCTTCAAACACCTCAGCTAGGTACACTCCCGCCTAGAAGGCGATGTCTAGAACAAGCAAAGGACATACTGTGGATGGACAAAATCCTGTACCACTTTGAAACCATGGGAAAACATGGATCGTTGATATTTACAGGTTTCTTAGGTGGTGCAGAGTTCGTCCATCCACAGTGTGGGTGTGTGCTTTTCTAGGAGAACCCCTTCTTGCTTCCTAAGTGGATTGGCGAACAAAAAGTTCCCTCACTTTTTGTTCGCAACTTAAATGATCCTCCCAAAAGTGGTTAAAGTCCCGCAACTCAGGGAGTGTTTCAAGCAGAACTCGAATCGGTCCCTGCAAACTGGGCTGCTAAAAGTTGTTCACTTGTGGGCTTAGTGGAAGCCCAGGTTTCAGACCTTCGGAACCTGGGAACCGCCAAGCGAAATAGAACCCGATTGAGAAAACACCATGGCTGTGCGTGGGTCAAAACCGTTTTGGGATCCCATTTTGGTGGGTAGGTGAATTCACCACCCATTTAAGGCTTCCTATTTTGGTGATTGGATTGAATTGGATGTTCGCTGGGGGTACGATTTGGATTTTGACCACAGCCACATGACTTCGCAGTCCAAGCAGGCTCAATTTTCTTGCATGCGCCGAACACCAGCCCAAAGCCACAGCCCAACCAGCCAAGCCTGCACGCGGGCACCCGCCAGACTAAGCCCGTGATGTGGGTGTGGGTCAAAAAAAAAACAGTTCCCCAAATGGAATCCTGGCAAATGGACAGAAGGACTAAAGCCTGCGGTCCAGTGGTGGTTTAATTTTCACCCATCTCCATGTGTTCAAGCTTTGTTGCGCGGAAGGTGAGGAGCTTCTGTTGGGATTCTTGAGCCTCGCCTTCCATTCACATTCTTACATCTCTTGCGGGGTATCCTCCGAAAAATGTGGCTTCTTGTTGCGTTCCCCCTTTTTCTTGCTTGCAAAGGGCACCCTCAAAACATGCGCACAAACAAACACAGAAACACACGTCTAGGGGTTGATTCCCCATTCTTTTCACAGGCTTCAAGCTTCAAGCATCGTTCTTTTCAAAGATTCGGATCAAGCCTTGAGGCCCTTGGGGCTGGGATGAAGTGGAATTCCAGAAACATCCCTGGCCCTTTGGTTTCAAGCGCGTCAGAACTCCGATGGGTCTGCCTGTTGGAGGAAAAGAAAAAAAAACGGTCTGAAGGGAGGCTAGGCCCTCCAGATTTGAGGGGTTAGAATAAGTTGGTACCAACTTTTTGTGTAGTCTATTTGGTAGGGGAACCCTCCCCAAAAAAAGGGTAAAAGGGCACCTAGCTGGGGGACCTAGGAGGGGTACTTTCCTGTGAGGTCCCAATTGGCTTGCGCCTCCAAGCGTGCTTGGAGCAAAGCAGCACGGATCTGGATGCTCCTGTCGCTCCGAACAAAATGCCCCTTTTACGGCCACTGGTCTGCGCGGAGCGTCGAAAACTAAAATTCAGCCAACTGATTTCCACTGGGGGATGGGTCAAAACTGAACCACCAGGATATGGACCGCAGATTGTAGTCATTCTGTCCATTTACCAGGGTTCCATTTTGGGTACCTGCACGGTCCATGGCCCCTCCGAAGGTGCATCAAGTGAGAGCACTCCCCGAGCGAGGGCACCGATTTCAACGCCAACGGCGCGCTCGTGAACTCGCAACACAGCGGGGTCACAAGTTCAAGTGCAACAAGCGCATGACAACGCAAACTCGGGCCATTGCTTGTGGGCTCAGACGCATATTTACTTATCTGCACGATTCCCCAAATAAAACTCCTTGGCCGCATCTGATTTGGAGCTTCTGCTGCTGCTGCTGCTGCTGGCTGCTGGCTCTTTGCTGCTGCTGCTGGCTGCTGGCTGGCTGGCTGGCTGGCTGGCTGGCTGGCTGGCTGGCTGGCTGGCTGGCTGGCTGGCTGGCTGGCTGGCTGGCTGGCTGGCTGGCTGGCTGGCTGGCTGGCTGGCTGGCTGGCTGGCTGGCTGGCTGGCTGGCTGGCTGGCCTGGCTGCCTGGCTGCCTGGCTGCCTGGCTGCCTGGCTGCCTGGCTGCCTGGCTGCCTGGCTGCCTGCCTGCCTGCCTGCCTGGCTGGCTGGCTGGCTGGCTGGCTGGCTGGCTGGCTGGCTGGCTGGCTGGCTGGCTGGCTGGCTGGCTGGCTGGCTGGCTGGCTACTGCTGCTGCTGGCTGCTGGCTGCTGGCTGATGGTTGCTGGTTGCTTATTCCGGTAAAATGCGACGGTCCTTCCCAAATGAGCCATCGAGCCATTGAGCAGTAAGTCAGCAACTCACCGCTCGTGCGCAAGGATGTCAGGCGAGTGGCGCAGATGTACGATGGCAGACCTAAAGCACGCCTCAGCTGTTACTCAGATGGTCGGTGCAATGGTCCAAACCCAAACAGTTTAATCTTCATGAACTCAGGAAGTGAGCACATTCCAGACGGATAGGACGCCTACATCTATGGTTGACCTTGGACGAAGCAAACTTCAACGGCGAGAGACGTAGATAGATATGTACCAAGCGCCTCGGTCTCGGTCTCGTTTTTTTCGGGTTCGAGGAGACTCCAGCGCCCGAGGTTCTGATTGACCCCAAATGGGCCACGATCGGATTGATCCATAGGAGGGGCGGAGGTGAAAATCCCTATAGGATTGAATCCTTTTTCGATAGAATTAATTGCTCAGCGATGTAAACTGGGCTGCCCGTTTTCCGACACACACACACAAGGCGGGGCCTCCCAAGCAAAATGCGACCGAACGCATTTAAGCGCCCCAAGTTCCGGCACCCAAGTTCTCTCGTGACTCCGGCTGGCTCTCCTCCAGGCAGGCGCGGCGTTGGCTCGCCGCCGGACCCGGCTGATCCGGCCAGGTGCCAGCCACGTGCTGCAGCCTCGTGGCAGCGCGGCGGCGGCTCCGGCTTCGCTGGGGCTTCGGAGATCCGGCCGAATGCCAAAAGTGAAGCACTTCGAGTGGGCGAAATTCGAAAAAAAAAAAAAAAAAAAAAAAAAAAAAAAAAAAAAAAAAAAAAAAAAAAAAAAAAAAAAACAACAACAAACCAAGCAGAAGCCCCCCCCCAAAAAAAACTTCTCCTTTCTTCGGCCCAGGGAAATCCCCCCTGTTGACCCCTTGACGTTGCTCCGGCTCGGTGTTTCCCGTTTCCTCGAACGCGGAAGGGGAGACTCCAGCTACTCGGGCGTCCCTTCCAATATGAACTTCTTTGGCTGGGAGGCCATTGAAGACTTAAAACAAGGCACCCTTCCTCGGTTGCTAACTCTGCTCAGCTAAAAGTGAGCTTAACTTTTAGTGGTTTAATACGGAAAACCCAGTGGTTCAGGCAAAATGCACCAAAGCTTCTAGGGTACCCTTCCACGTATTGAACACTTATTGGGAGGCTATTGAACTCTATTATTCAAACACCCCGTTGTTGATGTTCCTTTCCATCCAAAAGAGCAAAAGAACTGGGCCAGCAATGGCAGCCCTGAAAGGGAAAATGATTGGAGACCCCAAAATGCGGGTATTCCTTTTGGGTTCCCTTTAAAACCACAAAAAGGATACCCCCCAACAAAAGACAGACGCAAACAGTTGCAGTGGGGCTATGGGGAACTCACTTCCGATCGAGGGGACTGGCCGAAAAAAGTAACCACACTTGTCGTTTGCCACTAAAAGGGTCCCCAAAGAGTGTCCAGTGCATGAGCGATCAGAAAGAAGAAAAGGCATGGCAAGGTCGAAACCGAGCCACAGGATCATTGGATTCAAAGTCCCTGCAGAGCCATTCAAACTTGTCAAAGGGGTGGTCTTCGCGGCACAAAACGCATACTCAACTACCCTCCCACCCTCTTCACATGGAACCTGACGTTTGGGGGGGTTCCTCAAAAAGAGACCAAGTCCCTGTCAGGTTCCATGTTTTGGTGAGGGTATATGGTGGGTCTTTGTTGAGGGTCGCCCCCAAACATAGATAAAAATAAATGGTGGTCTCGGCTTTGGTTTCCCTTTTTCTACGGGTACCTTCCGCATTCTTTCCAGGGATCCTTCTTTCAAGAAAACCTCCGGAAACCTAGGGAAAACGGATCCGGTTTTTGGAAAGAACGATGGTTGAGAAGAATGGGGAATCAACCGTTTAATCAACCCCTAGACTTTTGACACATTGCCCCTTGCTGACCATTGGGTCCTTCGGGCAGCTTGCAGTCAGGGTTGTCGAGAGGTTGCGAGACGTACTCCGCAGATTTACCCGTGGAACCCAAAAAGCCACCCATTGTGGAGGAACCGCCTTTTGGGTGACCCTGCTTTTGTGGGCTTCCATGTTTGAAGTTTACCCTTGGATTGTTGAAATTGACACAGGACACCAACCATTTATGCGAGTGCCCTGTTTGGGGACACATCAGACACACCCAGTGCTGGCCAATTTGTTGCTTTCCACTCAGTGGCTGAAAGAGAAGCAACCCCAGTTCTGACCGTGAGCCGCTGGTAACCTCTCAACCAATCTAAACCACCAGATCAAGGGGAGATGAGAAAACCCCCTACTCGAAATTCAGTGTATATTTTTGTAGTTTATATCATGATATTTTATCAACAAGCTTTGGGACCAATGAACAATAGTTTGGCACTGTATGGCTTTAAAGGGAAATCAGAGGGTAACCAACCTCTTGGAGGAGTCCCTAATTTTGCGAAACACCCAAATCAAAAAAAGAAGAAAGGCATGGCCACCGCGACCAAAAAAAACATCCTAAGCCCCGCGCCAAAAGCCGTACTTGGACTCCCAGCCTGCATTGGCTGGTGCTTGGGACACCGGGACTCTGTCTTTACCCCAAGCCTCCATTAGGTTTGCCAGTTGGTTTCCTTTTAAATCAACCTTAAAGGGTACCCTCAAACAACGACACACGCATTTTACCTTTTGGTTGACTGGGTTGCTCCAAGCTCCCGTGAGCAAAAGGTCGATCAGCTTTGTGGGTTCCATGGAAACCCATTTGAAGCCACAAGGTCGAAGGTCCTTGCGGTCTGCATCTCCGGTCTAAGTGCTTGGGGTCACACCAGCGCCCAAGTAACTAAGTAGGTTTCCCCTCGCGAACCCCCCATTTGCTACTGTGCCTCTTGGTTCGGTCTAAGCCATCCACATATGTTCTCATTAGGGGTCCTGATGGAATATGGGGCCCCGAAATAGGTTCTTTTGACACCCCTAAAGCTACTTGTGGTACCGGGAACCCCGGGTTCTCCATACCAAGCAGGACACATCCAATCCAGCAAGAAGAGGTCAGGTACTGACATCCGGCTCCTTAGGGTGTGGTAGGAGCCCCTGAGATACTTTCGACCTTGGGACTCCAAGTGGATCTCTGTGAGTTTGCTTTGATCACGATGTTGCCGGCCAACATGCGGCACTGCCCCTGACTTTGTCAAGGTGAACCGTGTAGTACCCGAATGAGCCCAAGCGGCCAGGGTCCGCAAATACGGGTGTAACCAACAAAAGTCTCGCCAGTGCCTGAGGTAGACTCATCTGGCACAGAACATACCTGGCAAATGGGCGGCGTGGCTCGACCAAAAGGCCGCATTTCTGCCGCATTTCTGGAGTCGTTGCGGGGTTTGCCGCATCCATATTGCAATGGCGTCGGCAACCCTCAAACGGTAAAAACAAATCGAATGTGAGTGACAGCACCTTTTGCCTTGAGCCAATTCATCCTGAGTCGTTTGGACCAAAATGGTGGTTTTCCTGTTGTCTTCCCTTATTTTTGGTGGGTGTCTCGCCAATTGTCTGTAGAGTTTCTTTTAGCCGGTTTCTATGACTCACTTCTGATCGAGTGGATTGGCCACAACAAGTCTGAACTTTTTGTTGGCCACTAAAATGGTCCAACCCGAAAACGTGGCCAGAGGGACAGCGTGAATGTCTGCTTTGTGGGGCACCCCAAAAGGTGGTTCTGGACTTTCAAAATGATCTTCCCAAAAAAACAGCGTGGTGGCAAACCGTGTCGCATTACGCTGTTACGCTGATACGCTGATACGCTGGTCACTGTCGCTCTACGCTGTTACGCTGTTACGCTGTTACGCTGGTACACGTCAGATGCACTGGCTACGCTGATTACGCTGGTTACGCTGATTACGCTGGTTTGCGCTGATTACGCTGGTTTACGCTGATTACGCTGTTTGCGCTGGTTTGCGCTGATTACGCTGATCTACGCTGATTACGCTGGTTTACGCTGGCTACGCTGGTTGCGCTGTTGACGCTGGCTAGGCTGGCTACGCCGACCGTGCCGGCCGCACTGGTTGTGCCGGCTGGGAGCCAATTTCAGTTTGCGGTTGGGACCAAGGAATCTTCAGGAATCTTCAGGGCCTAGCCAAAGCAGCGGTTGCGCGCGTCGCAAAGTTGGGACCTACCAACAAACATGTTTTTTCGTTGGTCTCACATTTTCAAGAACTTGGTCTTAGCGCCTTTTGCCGGCCTATATTCCAAAGAACCCTCCGCAAACTTGGAGCTGCACCAGCCATGTCAGAACTACTTGGTACTTTGGTGAGCATGACCATAACCATCCCCAGATCCTCGGACACAGGCCCGGCCGGAATCACCCATCGTATCCCTGCAACACAACCGGTTACTTTTTCTGCGCCGCCGTCGCCAAAGACTCAGCCGCAGTGAAGAGCTGATTCGCCTTTTAGGCGTATCTTTCTCTTAGGGGACCTCCCGAAATGACATGGGGTTTCCTTTCGGCTTCCCTTTAAAGCAACAGAAAGGGGCTGTGGGGTCCTCAACTATGAGAAGCTCCCCGCCAGACGCCTGGAAGTGAAGAGTCGTGTGTACTGCAGCTTCACTGAACGACATGAGTGGTGGTTTTAACTCCTTTTATATTTGCATTGATGTATCAAACCCTTCCGGTGTGAAGGATGCCTTCCGCAAGCATGCTTCTCTACAAGTTTAAATACAAGTTTATATATATAAGTGCTGCCTAATTCGTGTGCATGGTTTGCTAGCAAACGTACTTGGCAACAGCCACCCAAACGAAATCAAACTGCCTCCGCGGGAAAAAAAACCTTCCGCAAACCTTCCGCGAACCTTCCAAGGCTGCAGTGCGGCGTGCGGCGCTACCCTTTTTTCGTTCATACGTCAACATCTAGACATGTTTGCTTGAACGGAAAAACCGCCACTCAAATAGGTATGTGTCAAAGCAGGGGGACCCCAAAAAATGAGCTTTTCTTTCTGGTCTCTCTAACAACTTAAAAGGGGCACCCTCCAAAAAACACAAGCTCATGCGCACCTGGCTTTTTTTTGCCGCAACACACAGTGTCACATTCCGCCACGCGCAAGCGTCATTCTCCACCCCAGACTAGATGGGTTCTGACAAACGGGTTCCTTTCGGATGCCACACAAATGATTTATCCTTTTGGCTTGCTGACGAGAACCTGTTGAACAAATGGCTGCGAGGATCAGAGCCATCAAGGCCCCCGAAGTCTTCGAAAGTCTTCCAAGTCACCATCCGCGATGCCTCCTAAAACCTGACCTGTTCCGAAGGACGTGTGAAGCGTTCCCAGGTCTCCCCAAAACCCTTGAAGGGTCTCCTGACAAGGTAGTGGCTCCCAAGGTGGAATGATCAAGCCTGCTCTCCGGCAGGTTGCCGAGCCGCTGTACCTATCCGTGGCGCACCAAGCGCAGCGAAACTTAGACCCATGCTATCAAATTGGTCTGGCCAAAGGGGGTCCACAAGAACTGGCCTCAGTGGGGAGCGCATTCTTGCTCATTGGAAGGAATATCGCACCCTTCGTGCACTTCACACACACTCCACGCTCTGCAGAACGGCGCGCTGCCATCTTTTTCAGTTATAGTTTTGTTTTTTCGCGTAGTTTACCAAGTTGAGTTGTTACCAGCAGCCACGCGTGCCATCATCTTGGACACGGCTTGAAAGCGCTGCAAAGGGGCGGCGCCCGACTGCGCTGGCCAAGCGATATCTTGCTCGACGCGAGACCAGGCCGTAGCATACATTTTCAAAAAATCCTTCACGCTGCTAGCCCCGGCTTCGGTCGCAGAAGCTGCAGGAGCCCAGTCATCGTCTTCCAAAGGGTCCTGGCTAAGAAAGCAAAGTGTCCATGGGAAGTGTCAGGACACTTTCTTTTGGACTCAGTAGCTGAGCAACGAGAAACAGTTTCAGTGTTCCAAGACTGTGAGAGGTCAAGAGGTTCCAAACAGCCGTTAGGCAAACGCAGCAGAACCCCGCCGGTCCTGGCCCGATGCCTCGACGGTCTCCTGGCTCTGCATGAGCTTTTCGTCGGGCAGGATCTCAGGGCTGAAGCCCTCCAGGCTACAAAGACAGCTGCTTGCCAGGCGGAGCGCAATCAGGACACAAAGGGCCAGCTCCCACGTTGTTGCGCGGACGACAACGCCCTGACAGATCTGTGTTTGGGTAGAGATAGAGGCGCTTGGCTTTTCCCCCGCGCAAGCTGTTGTTAATCAGCGCGCATGCAATCCGATCGCTCTCGCAAGCTTTGTGGTACCACCACGTGCCGTCCAGTTCGACAGCCTCGGCCTTGTGAGGCACGAGCGTTGGCACCAATGCTCTAGTGTCCTTGTGCAGCAGCCCATGGCTTGCCCAAGTTAGCATGATCAAGCCGCCGAGCATAATTTCGTAGCCATTGGGGTCCATGCCGAACTTGACGCCGCCAGGGAGCATGATATACGGGATGCACATCTCTGTGACACCCTTTGACGGGCTCTTGGACAAAGCCACCGTAGGCGTAGATGCTCCGAAGGCGAATGCCACAGCGGCACGCAGAAGCGGTGCGTCGTAGGCCATTGGTTGGGCAACCCTGGCAAAGCCGCCATCCCCTGTAGGCACTCGGGGGCAGTAGTGCTGGAATCGATCAACACCGCTCTGCCGCACCTCATTGGCGCTGGCTTCCAGGAACCCTTGCAAATCTGCGGTCAGCAAGGGATCCAACCCAAGGCCAAGGCAAGGCAGAGGCTGCAGACCAGGCTCTTCAGACAGCAGGCCCTCTTTGATGATGCGCTTGGCTTCCAAAAGCTTCTGATCCACTTCAGCCTGCTGGCGTGGCCGGCGTTGAAAACAAGCCGCAAAGGCCTCAGGCCAAGATGCCTTGTCATTCAGCGCGTACCACCAGTACCAATTGGCGTGCCGGGCAAGAAAGTCATTACGGGCGTGGGCATCTGCCATTCCTCTTGCCATGGCCGTGCCCTTTGGCTGCCACACGGTGCGGCCAGGCACCCCAAAGGGAGTGTCCTCCAGCCAGACAGTGGTCTTTTGCTTGCCACGCGTCAAACTCACGTACTCTCGGCGCGGGTCGCTTTGCAAGCCCCAGTGCTGGTCTGACTGTCCGACATACCGGCGACTTCTGATGATGTGGCAGATGTGACAGTCAAGACCGCGCGCAGAGTCCACGTGCACAACCTTCACTAAGCCTTCAAGAGATTTGAAGACGTGCTTCAATGGCTGTGAGATCCTGGACAGTGTGCACAAGACCACCAACTGGGCCTCGCCCGGGGATGTCTGCAAATTCTGAGCTTGTAGCCACCCGACATCCCGCATAACTTCCTCCAGCAAGGCAGCAAAGAGGAGTTCAAATTGACGGCAGCCTGCAAAGATTCCCATGAGCTGCCACTGTAGTACACATGCTCCACCCATGTGTCTGGCGCGTTTGGCGCAGATGTGCAGTCTGCCAGAAACTTCGGATAGACACGGGAGAGCATGTAAGTCACCCTCCATCCGCACCTCTGGCACTCTGTCAGGGGCAAGGTAGCCACCGCGCTGGCTTTTTTCAGCCATTGCGTCACAGACCTGAACTCCGGGTTGGCGAGTCTGCTACGCAGCTCCGGCCCGTGCTCCTCTTCTGCATCATCGCCAGAGCACTCCACCAGGTCACGCGTCTTGCGCTTCTTGTCTGCAGTCTCCGGCTCGGCGCTGATCCAAGGAGCCCTCGAATACATTGGGAACTTGGTGTGAAACTGCTGGTTCTCGTCGCCAGCCAAGACAAAAGTCGCACGAGTCCCGCAAGCAATGGCCATGGCCTGCGGCAGCTCACATGTCTCAGCTTCATCCAAGATGACCGCAGAGACCTGCTTGTTTGCCAAAATGGACCGGGCTGCCCCCTTCATGCATCCTGCCTTGAGTTTTGCCATTGCGTCGGCCGTAGAGACAGCAATCTTGACTTGCTTCGACAGGTCCAGGGTGGCCTGCTCTCTGCAAGCAAGGTTCTGGAGAAGCAGGACAAAGTGCTGCCTAACCTCAGCTTTGAGACTGCCGAGCAAGCGGCCACTTGAAAGACTGATGGAGGAAAGCCAGTCATTGGCTCTGCTTGCCCATTCTGCATCACTGCAGCCAGACAGGAGTGCAATGTACTCCTCAGCCACCTGCCTGCCGCGCCAGGCGGTCTGCAAGCCAATCAAAGCGGCATGCATGCGATCCTCGCACTCACTGAGGTAACGGAGGAGCCCTGAAGTCTGCAGTGCCTGCGTGTGCAGTAGCTGCTCTTCGAACGCTGGCAGCGCCCTGCTGTCGCTTTGTCTTCCCAGCAGAACACCTTCTCCACTTCCTGCACGGCAATCGCCTGGACCGAGCTGGCTCAAGCTAGCACGGCCGGCAGCAGGATCTTCATTTGACAAGTGAGAAACGGCGGGTAGACAAGATGCGGTCCGGAGCCGTTTCTGTCTCAAAACTGAAAGCAAATCTCTGCAGCACTCGACCCCCTAACAGATTGGCTGGAAGTGATGTGCGTTAGGGCCTATATTGCTACGGAACGGGTTTGTCTTGCGGGGTCTGACTAGCGGTGTTGAAAGTAACAAGGGCCGAGCAACATCTCCAAGCTCCGGCCCCTCGTCCTCCAGCGACCCCGTGCCCCGCACAGACTGGGACGGCTGCCCCTGCGATGGGGAAGGCGCGGTCGCCGGCTGGTCCGCATAGTCCTGCGTAGGAAGCAAACCGGAAATCCGCTCATACACCAGTGCCTTGATGCGACTCTTGTGCGCCACAAGGGCGTCTGGCGGCATTTCTGTCTTTGCTTCGATCAGGTGTCGGATCTGCTTGCAGGTCGTAGCCTCCAAAGTCCCTGATGTGTCCAACTCCTGGATGACCGAGTCCAAAGCATCCATGACTTTCTCTGTGATGACGGGGTCCTGCCCCCATCCCCAGCCTAGCTTTGCAAACTGACAACATGCCCCCGCCTGCCCCCCGCCTCTGTTGTCTAGCTGACGAGTGGCCCGGCATCCCGACGTGGCGTGTGAGACACACGCCTCCTCCTCTTCTGGGTGCGGGGCGTGCTACATTCTGGCTCCTGCTGCGGCGCAGGGTCCAAGATACTCTTCCCGTCTGGCCTTGGCTCTGTCCCCAGTCTAGTGCGCGGGTTCTCCAACCAGGCCATGTTGGACATCACGCACAAAGCCATGGATTCCGGATGCCAGCCGTTCTTCATGCAGCATGTGTTGATGGCGGACATGAGCTGTCGCGGCATCAAGTGTCTCAAAGAGAAATCTGTGTCCTCGCCAATCTCTCTGTGTGTTTGACAATCTTTGAAGATCTGCTCAAGTGTCAGTGATGCTGCTGTAAATTTCATCAGCGTCGCTGAAACCTTCGCTGATGTCTTCCGGCCACAGCGCCCTCATCAAGGTGTCTTCATTGACAGCTTCGTGAAGAAGGCGAATCTTGGCCCTTGTGGGGTCAGGCTCCTTCACCGACGCAGCCAGCCTGGCACCCTTGAGCTTGAAGCCACCTGCAAGCTTAGCGCCATGGGCGTGATGCCATGCAAGACACCGCATCAAGACGTCACACCACACAACAGCTAACAGCCACCACTTTTGTCTTCCACGCCTTGGTTAAGCATCGGGCAGGAGAAGAGGCGAGCTAGGCTCAGACCCCGTATGAAGCCTGTGCGCGCGGCTTCGCTGCGCTGTGAGCAGAGACGCAGCAGAGCGGGCAATCTTACATGGTGCTGCTTAGCGCTTACAAAGCCACTCGCCAAACATGTCGGGCATGAGTCGCAGCAGCGATGTGTAGCAGGCAGCCTCTTTACTTCCGCTACCGACACTGCCCTCCCTGTCTCTCTCTGTTAGATAGACAACACAGCAGCTAGGCTGGGTTCTCGAAATGCGGGAACACATTCAAGGGCTCGCCAGCAAGGGCGCGCCGAGTCAGTGACATCATGGCATCGACTCTGGCGAGCAGCAGGTGGTCACCTTCAGCCCAAGCCGGAAGATGGCCTGCTGCTCTGTAGTGTCGGATGTTGTGCCGAACAAAACAGAGAGCTGCCACGAGCCGCCACCATTCCACACTCATGCAGCGTGTCCACGGCGGCACCATGGAAAGCATGGAGTACCATGTGCGCTCCACGCTCACGGTGCCTGTTTGGCACGGCACGCCTGCCAAGTGGTACATCCTGGCCACTTTCCTCCAAGCCCACATCCCCGACAGCCGCAGTTTTGAGGTGAACGACTTAAAGTGCCGCCGGACCTTGTCGTTCCAAGCCGTAGTGAGCCCACGCAGCTCAGGGTTCTGCTGGGCGTCCCGCACCAACTTGCGGCGCACCTTCTTGCGACCTGGGCGGTACCACCTCGCCATCTTCCTCACCTCCTTGCGCACCTCAGCCTTATTGCTCCAGCGCCACGGCTTGGACTGGTCGTGGATGGCAACCGTCCCTCTGGGCGGCAGCGCTCCAAACAGCTCTGACCACACTGGGGCTGTCAGCGCCTGACTGTGCGAAAGCAAAGCGCGCACTTGCGGCCGCCACCCCTGTCCTTGCCAATCTCTCAATGCACGTGCAAAGCAGGGCCCTAGCATCGTCTGACAAAGTGGGAGCCGACTCGTGCCCTGACTCAGGCGGCGGCCTGAGCCGCTGATCAAAAATGCAAATCAGTGAAGAAAGAAAATGACTGCGGTGAGCGAGGCTCAGACCGCGGGGGTTTCCACCTTGAGAAAAGCAAAGAGACACTGTGAATCCTAGCACGGCAACCGCCAAGCAAACCATCTGACTTGTTAGACTGCTGCGAGCGGCCGCTGCTCCGGAGCACTCAGCCGGCTCAGCAGATCAGCATGATCAAACGTCAGATCGGTGCTGTCGCATGCCATGGTAGAGACCCTTCTCCGGAGGGCCAGAAGGTCATGAACTGGATCTCCTGCAACCACTGTAAGAGCACCAGGGTTTTGTACACGGCGCCTCTTCGCAGGGCCCTTCTTCGTGTTGCCCTGGCTGCCGACAGCGCAGTCCCGCCACAGCCTCTTGTACAAGGCCTCTAGTTTGAGGCGCTGCGCCCGAAAATTGTCAGTGCAGTGGAACGTGGGGCAGCTTTGGAGCAAGGATAACCCTGCTTGCAAGCGAGTGGCTTTGATCTTCCAAAGCAACGCTTCCAAAATGGGCTCCAGGGTTCGCCAGCCCTCGCCATCGGTTGCTTCCAACACTGCCAGCAAAGCCCCGTCCACTCCTGTGAACGCCAAAATGGCGTTGTAAGGCCTCTGCCGTGCGCCTTTCCCAGAAGGAAAGCGCATCAGCCTTCCAACAATTCGCTTGTTTAATTTGTAGTGGCCATCGTGTCGCACACCTTGGGCACTGTTAGAGGCAGGCCAGCTTCTGCAGTGTCTCCACCATTGCAGCCACGGGGGCGGACAGCGCCTTGCGAAGGATGCTGCGCGCTGCCTGAAAGCGCTTTGCGTTTGCATAAGTCGGCGGCGAGCTAGGCTCAGACCGCGTACAGGTATGTTCACTCACGAGCCGGTTTGATACCCACGGTCAGGTGCCCCCAAATAGTAGATGTGAGTACTTCCATAAAATAAACGCATTTCAGCCTCTCCACGCCTATAGTCATGCATGTCTCTTTTAGAATTGGTACCCCAGTTTTGTAGCTTTACAGGGAAAAAGGACTTTCTTGAGCACGCAAGGGGCAAGGGCGAAGCGTGCATCAGCAAAGGCATTGGCGACCAAGCCGCTGGGCTCTTGGGCATGCTTGCGCACTGTACACCCAGTGTCCAAGGAGCCACGCCGCAGGCTTCTTGGCTTGCAGCAGACGCCAGAACACTTGCCGAAAAGATACTAGCCAGCTGGCGTCTTACGTGCCTGGCATTGATGTTCTCGTAGAAGATCAGGCACGCCTCCAAGAGAAAGCGGGATGTCAGCCAGTGTTCCTTCTGCTTTTTGGCCTGCATGACATCCCGGCAACAAACTGCCCTCCAAGCCCCATCCCTAACTCTGAGAAAGTGCAAAACACAGTCCAAACTCATTGTTTAGGGAGGACTTGTGAACTGAAGTGTCGGCTGCGCGGCCCAAATCTACATCTTGCGCCTTGTGTCGCATGGCGCCCGGGACGGCCAGTCGAACATCTGCAGCAGTGACCGGGAAGTACTGACGAACACCCCGAGCCGCGCCCTCTCTTGCGCAGGTCTGACACCGCCAGGGCCGACGATCTAGCGCCATAGGATAAGGCAAGTCCCAAACCCAAAGCGGCTCCTGAGACCTCTTGTTGCCCCACACTGCCACGCGATGTCCCCATTCTTCAGCATGAGCGGATGCCGCTTGTGGCCGGATGTGTCGCACCGCTTGCGCCTGCCTCGGCGCGGCAGCAAAAGGCGAGGTCGCGTCGGCCTGGCCCTGCAAGCAAGCCGCTGCCACCTCCAAGGGGCGCGTGTCTTGGCCTGTGCCGGCCACCTCCAGCAACAAACGCTGCGCGTTTGCTTGCACGATGTGGAAGTAAAAGCGGACATTGCTAAGAGCATCTGCTGACACAGTCTGCAGCTTGCCTAAAGTGAACCTGCTGCCATCCCGCTGGGCGCGAACCAGGCCAATGTCTGCCATGACAGCCCCCCTGAGCATGAAGGTGTCCAAGATGTAGCAAGGCTCGCCGTGCAGGTCGGCAGACAGCCCCCTCTGCGGGCCTGGCCTGGCCACGGCTGCCGGAGCATCAAAGCGGAAGAGGTTGCAGCTCTGCAGCGCCAGCAGCACTTCACGCGTCCGCCCGCTGGCCAGCCGGGCAGCAAACTGACGCAGCGTAGGCTTGCTGCTCGTTAGTCTCTCGCCGATTGGGGGCGCAAGCTCGGCAGGAGCGGCTGGCAGCGCAGCCGCTGGCCGTCGGCGCATCTTCGCGGCCTGCGCTGGACCTGCGGGCCGGGCTCCAGCGCCGCGGCCAACGTTTACAACCTGGAGGCTGGAAAGCCGAGCTCGCAGCGGCAAGCCAGCGCTCAGCAACAACTAACACAGAACAGAGCGCGCCTCACTCTCAGAGTCCTCCGCTGCGGGCTCCTCTCCAAAGCGGCCGCCGATGACCTTCAAGGGAGCAAGGGAGCAAGCGCAGCCAAACAGAATGCGAGAGCGGAATGCCCGCTCCAGCCTGTCCGCCCCACCTCGTCCTCTGAATCCCATGCAGAAGCAGCTGCCATGTCACATGTCTGCCATGGCTACAGCGCGCCCAAGTCACTTGCTGCGCTGCGTTTCGCTGCGGGTCTTGTTTTTAAGCTCGATTATAAGCACGCAGCGGCGAGCGAGGCTCAGACCGCACAACATGCGTCTTATGACATTGAGCTACAGCAGCGGCCGCAGTCAGCACGATGCTTGCGCAATGTGAATCTTGCAAAACTGCTGCCTGTCCCGCAGCAGCACACCACGTCACGAAACGAATCGGAAGGCGTGCGGCCGTGTCGTGACTTTGGTCGTACAAAGCAGCATGACGGGCGCAGCACATCCCGTGCGACTGTGACGGTGAAGGGCTTATTCTGCAACTTTGGGTGCGTAAGGGCGTGGTACTTGAGGGCGTCTTTCCCCGTTTTGGCGGGAGCCTTGCGCGGCTCCTCAGCTTTGGTTAGAAGCTTTGCGAGGCCGGACTTGTCCTTGTCATCCTTGGCTTTCTTTTATTTATGCGTGCGCGCTCGGGCCCCCGCGCGCAGCCAAGAAGCGACGCCCACCGACCGCTCGTTTTTCTCCATGTACTCGTAATACGCAGAGTGCAGCGCGATCTGGCGAAGCCACATATGCACCCCAGCCATCATCTCCCAAGCATTGATCTCGCAGCGTCTCCACGTCTCTGTCGCCTTGCCGTGTGGCGAGAACTTCTCCAGGTATTGGGCCTGCAAGCCGTTAGGTTCGCACAAGCAGCAAACACAACAAGTGGGGCTTCAGGGGCCGGTGAAGCGTGAATGGCCTAAAGAAAAACCTACGCCTCTCTCATGGCAGCAAAAGCGAAGCGCAGGATATCGGCCCCGTGGAACTGGATCTTGGCAATGAAGTAGCGGTTCACCTTGTCGCTCGCGTCCTCCTTTTTATCTGCCCAGTCCCTGACCGCTTTCCTGCACATGTCAAAACGACTTAGGCCCGCACGCATCACCCACTCCAGGACTTCACACTGCCCAAAGGCGCGCACCTGCATGGCATAGTGCGTCAACTCTTCAACACCTGCGCCTGTTATGACAGAATCTGGCTCACACTGCGAGAACGTACACATCTTGGGCCGGCTCAAGAAATGTATGCCCTGCGCGTTCTCACTCCAAGGGGTGCTCATCATGCAGCTCAGCTCGTCGCAGCTGGCGCTGGCTCTTGCGAACTTTTTGATGGCAGTTCGGATGCCTTTCAGGGTGGCCTCCGTGAGGAACACTTGAGAAAGCCAGTCCGGCGCCCCCTTCGCGTCCAACATGAGCTTCTTGGTGAAATCGTGCAAGCTCGATTTCCGGGACGATGCCTCACCTCCAAGCATCACTGGGATGTTGGGAGAGAATGTGAACACCTTCTCCACTTCCTGCACGGCAATCGCCTGGACCGAGCTGGCTCAAGCTAGCACGGCCGGCAGCAGGATCTCCATTTGACAAGTCAGAAACGGCGGGTAGACAAGATGCGGTCCGGAGCCGTTTCTGTCTCAAAACTGAAAGCAAATCTCTGCAGCACTTGACCCCCTAACAGATTGGCCGGAAGTGATGTGCGTTAGGGCCTATATTGCTACGGAACGGGTTTGTCTTGCGGGGTCTGACTAGCGGTGTTGAAAGTAACAAGGGCCGAGCAACATCTCCAAGCTCCGGCCCCTCGTCCTCCAGCGACCCCGTGCCCCGCACAGACTGGGACGGCTGCCCCTGCGATGGGGAAGGCGCCGTCGCCGGCTGGTCCGCATAGTCCTGCATAGGAAGCAAACCGGAAATCCGCTCATACACCAGTGCCTTGATGCGACTCTTGTGCGCCACAAGGGCGTCTGGCGGCATTTCTGCCTTTGCTTCGATCAGGTGTCGGATCTGCTTGCAGGTCGTAGCCTCCAAAGTCCCTGATGTGTCCAACTCCTGGATGACCGAGTCCAAAGCATCCATGACTTTCTCTGTGATGACGGGGTCCTGCCCCCATCCCCAGCCTAGCTTTGCAAACTGACAACATGCCCCCCGCCTGCCCCACGCCTCTGTTGTCTAGCTGACGAGTGGCCCGGCATCCCGACGTGGCGTGTGAGACACACGCCTCCTCCTCTTCTGGGTGCGGGGCGTGCTACATTCTGGCTCCTGCTGCGGCGCAGGGTCCAAGATACTCTTCCCGTCTGGCCTCGGCTCTGTCCCCAGTCTAGTGCGCGGGTTCTCCAACCAGGCCATGTTGGACATCACGCACAAAGCCATGGATTCCGGATGCCAGCCGTTCTTCATGCAGCATGTGTTGATGGCGGACATGAGCTGTCGCGGCATCAAGTGTCTCAAAGAGAAATCTGTGTCCTCGCCAATCTCTCTGTGTGTTTGACAATCTTTGAAGATCTGCTCAAGTGTCAGTGATGCTGCTGTAAATTTCATCAGCGTCGCTGAAACCTTCGCTGATGTCTTCCGGCCACAGCGCCCTCATCAAGGTGTCTTCATTGACAGCTTCGTGAAGAAGGCGAATCTTGGCCCTTGTGGGGTCAGGCTCCTTCACCGACGCAGCCAGCCTGGCACCCTTGAGCTTGAAGCCACCTGCAAGCTTAGCGCCATGGGCGTGATGCCATGCAAGACACCGCATCAAGACGTCACACCACACAACAGCTAACAGCCACCACTTTTGTCTTCCACGCCTTGGTTAAGCATCGGGCAGGAGAAGAGGCGAGCTAGGCTCAGACCCCGTATGAAGCCTGTGCGCGCGGCTTCGCTGCGCTGTGAGCAGAGACCTGGCGCAAGCCTTGCGGCCGCCACCCCTGTCCTTGCCAATCTCTCAATGCACGTGCAAAGCAGGGCCCTAGCATCGTCTGACAAAGTGGGAGCCGACTCGTGCCCTGACTCAGGCGGCGGCCTGAGCCGCTGAGCAAAAATGCAAATCAGTGAAGAAAGAAAATGACTGCGGTGAGCGAGGCTCAGCACGGCAACCGCCAAGCAAACCATCTGACTTGTTAGACTGCTGCGAGCGGCCGCTGCTCCGGAGCACTCAGCCGGCTCAGCAGATCAGCATGATCAAACGTCAGATCGGTGCTGTCGCATGCCATGGTAGAGACCCTTCTCCGGAGGGCCAGAAGGTCATGAACTGGATCTCCTGCAACCACTGTAAGAGCACCAGGGTCTTGTACACGGCGCCTCTTCGCAGGGCCCTTCTTCGTGTTGCCCTGGCTGCCGACAGCGCAGTCCCGCCACAGCCTCTTGTACAAGGCCTCTAGTTTGAGGCGCTGCGCCCGAAAATTGTCAGTGCAGTGGAACGTGGGGCAGCTTTGGAGCAAGGATAACCCTGCTTCCAAGCGCGTGGCTTTGATCTTCCAAAGCAACGCTTCCAAAATGGGCTCCAGGGTTCGCCAGCCCTCGCCATCGGTTGCTTCCGGCACTGCCAGCAAAGCCCCGTCCACTCCTGTGAACGCCAAAATGGCGTTGTAAGGCCTCTGCCGTGCGCCTTTCCCAGAAGCGCATCAGCCTTCCAACAATTCGCTTGTTTAATTTGTAGTGGCCATCGTGTCGCACACCTTGGGCACTGTAGAGGCAGGCCAGCTTCTGCAGTGTCTCCACCATTGCAGCCACGGGGGCGGACAGCGCCTTGCGAAGGATGCTGCGCACTGCCTGAAAGCGCTTTGCGTTTGCATAAGTCGGCGGCGAGCTAGGCTCAGACCGCGTACAGGTATGTTCACTCACGAGCGGGTTTGATACCCACGGTCAGGTGCCCCCAAATAGTAGATGTGAGTACTTCCATAAAATAAACGCATTTCAGCCTCTCCACGCCTATAGTCATGCATGTCTCTTTTAGAATTGGTACCCCAGTTTTGTAGCTTTACAGGGAAAAAGGAAAACCAAAATTTTGAGCTCCCTAGAAAAAGACACCCAGTGGTTTTCCGGGGCCCAAGATTTGGCATTCCTTTCTTGAGCACGCAAGGGGCAAGGGCGAAGCGTGCATCAGCAAAGGCATTGGCGACCAAGCCGCTGGGCTCTTGGGCATGCTTGCGCACTGTACACCCAGTGTCCAAGGAGCCACGCCGCGGGCTTCTTGGCTTGCAGCAGATGCCAGAACACTTGCCGAAAAGATACTAGCCAGCTGGCGTCTTACGTGCCTGGCATTGATGTTCTCGTAGAAGATCAGGCACGCCTCCAAGAGAAAGCGGGATGTCAGCCAGTGTTCCTTCTGCTTTTTGGCCTGCATGACATCCCGGCAACAAACTGCCCTCCAAGCCCCATCCCTAACTCTGAGAAAGTGCAAAACACAGTCCAAACTCATTGTTTAGGGAGGACTTGTGAACTGAAGCGTCGGCTGCGCGGCCCAAACGCCTTGTGTCGCATGGCGCCCGGGACGGCCAGTCGAACATCTGCAGCAGTGACCGGGAAGTACTGACGAACACCCCGAGCCGCGCCCTCTCTTGCGCAGGTCTGACACCGCCAGGGCCGACGATCTAGCGCCATAGGATAAGGCAAGTCCCAAACCCAAAGCGGCTCCTGAGACCTCTTGTTGCCCCACACTGCCACGCGATGTCCCCATTCTTCAGCATGAGCGGATGCCGCTTGTGGCCGGATGTGTCGCACCGCTTGCGCCTGCCTCGGCGCGGCAGCAAAAGGCGAGGTCGCGTCGGCCTGGCCCTGCAAGCAAGCCGCTGCCACCTCCAAGGGGCGCGTGTCTTGGCCTGTGCCGGCCACCTCCAGCAACAAACGCTGCGCGTTTGCTTGCACGATGTGGAAGTAAAAGCGGACATTGCTAAGAGCATCTGCTGACACAGTCTGCAGCTTGCCTAAAGTGAACCTGCTGCCATCCCGCTGGGCGCGAACCAGGCCAATGTCTGCCATGACAGCCCCTTTGAGCATGAAGGTGTCCAAGATGTAGCAAGGCTCGCCGTGCAGGTCGGCAGACAGCCCCCTCTGCGGGCCTGGCCTGGCCACGGCTGCCGGAGCATCAAAGCGGAAGAGGTTGCAGCTCTGCAGCGC
>CAUJNA010000347.1:1016305-1089140 GCA_963377175.1 Effrenium voratum | reverse complement strand
TGTGGGGGTGGGGGGTGGGGGGGTGTGGGGGCGTGGGGGTGTGGGGGTGTGGGGGTGTGGGTGTGTGGGGGTGTGGGGGTCGGGGTGGGGGTGGGGGTGGGGGTGTGGGGGTGGGTGTGGGTGTGCGTATCTGTGTGCTCGCGTCTCTGTGTTCGTTTATATTTTTGACGGTGCCCCTTGTCAGGCTGACTCAAAGGCAACCTAAAAAAAGGCCACCATTCAATTTGTTATGTCTCCTAATTCGCTCGAACACATCCATATATTTCTTGCCAAGGCCGCGCGTACTTGATCACGCACGGATCTAAAGAGGGACAGTGGATGCAGAACTTTCTGCCATGAAACCCAAACAGCCACCCGAAACGGGTTTCCTCCCACATTCACAAACTTGAATGGTCTAGACCTCCCGAATCCGTTTCTGGCACCAACGCAACCCTGGCACACCTTTGGGCAGTTACCAAGGCTAGTGTCACCATACCTTTGCAAACATATCTGTGCTATCAAGCATTGCCATCCCCCAACAACTCAAACACAAACCGTACTTTCGCGTGTTCCTATTGCGGTCCAATTTATTAGCCAGCGCTAGAAAGGAAACGGCCGGAGAAGGCTGGCAAAGTCTCAAAGACGCCCCTCCGAAAATTGCTTTGCTGAAACATTGCAGGTCTTGGAGTTGTGAATGAGGGGTCCAGTTGCTGTTTCTCAAAATTGGAGAGAAGGAAAAGCCTCTTTTTCGTTGGCACTTACAGTGAAGCCAAAAGGACACTAACCATTTTAGAGACACCCAGTTTCTCAAAGAAACGGGCCTCACAAATTGTGGCCAGTTTCCTTTTGGTTTCCATCCAAAGCGGGTTCTCTTGTGAGATCCTAGTCTCAGAGCCCGGCCTCCCAGAGAGTGGCGGATCAGCCGGCACTTGGACCGCAACCAGCCGCTTTGGTCCCCGAAGAGCAGCTCGTAGACGTGGGGCGCCCCGGAGAGCAGAAGCACGCGGCCGCTCGGCGTGCAAGTGATGCAGTGGAAGAGCGCGCCCTCGGCAGAGGCCCGGAAGCCAGGGAGGGGCACGACCTGCGAACAACGGACGCACGGCTGGAGATTGAATCTTGGGAAACGACTTAAAAACAAACGTGCTGGACAAACATGTCTTGAGTTTCCTTTGATTGACCTGGAACATCCCGAAAAAGGATGTACTGTTCAATCAGCACATGTGTTCATTTAGTTAGACATACTATAATAGTATAGATACATATACACACAGTTTGTCAAGATATATTTAACCTCCCTTTAAACCACCCCCCAAAAGGAAAGGGCTACAAAAACAAATAGTCCAGGTTTGAGGTTTAGCAGGGCCTTCGGCGAAAACCAATCAGCTTCCCTTTGGGTGATTTGGATTGGAGCTTAGCTTCCCATTTGCCCATGCCAGGGCGCCAATGCAAACCAACCTTCGGGTAATCTGAGGATTTGAAACCCTGGAGAAACACAACAACCGCAAAAAAAAACGGTCCGTGTTCAGATCCCCTGCAAAAAAACTGAAAACTTGTTCCGTGGGCAAAGTGAAAGAAAGCTCAAAGGGGTCAAAACGAGCAGACTTCGCACACACACGCGCTTTTTTTGTCGCTGATGCATCTGGCACTCACAAACTTGCTCTTATCAAAGTAAGTGCAAAAAGCGACACACTGATGGGCACCCTTAATTCAACCCACACACCCACCACCCACACCCCTACCACCCACACCCCCACCACCCACACCCCCACCACCCACACCCCCACCACCCACACCCCCACCAACAGCCCCACCACCCACACCCCCACCACCCACACCCCCACCACCCACACCACCACCCCCACCCCCACCACCACCCCACCACGCCCCCACCCCCACCACCCCCACCACCCCCACCCTGTGCCTGGCGGTCGTCTGGCGCGCGGGCGGTACGCGCTTCGCGCGAATCGCATCCATACACCCAAGAACTGTCGTCACCCGGTTGTGCACTCCAAATTCACTCACCAAACGTGCTGTCGTGCCGGTACCGAGTGCCTCGATTTTCGTGATGAGTCCAGCAACTGCGTTCGCATAGTTTGTGACCAGGGGGTACAAGCGATTTTTCACCTCGACAGATGCGATGTCGGGGAACAGCCCAGCCTCGGTTGCTGTTGGCTTCAAACCTGTCAACAAGTTGTTGATCGTGCATCGCGCTGGAGTAGGTCAGACGTTTCGGGGTAGTGTCCGCGGAAAAGCATCGCGTGGTTGGGGAACTTCTTCAAGTGGATTTTTATAAAATCCCTTTTTAAAATTAAAAAAAAAGAGTGAACCACATTTTTTTTCCGAGCATTGTATCGACAAAAAAGTCGATAAAAAAAAAATAGGGGGGGGCACCCCCCACCACCCACACCCCCCACACCCCCCCACCACCCACACCCCCCACCACCCACACCCCCCACCACCCACACCCCCCCACCACCCACACCCCCCACCACCCACACCACCACCACCCACCCCCACCACCCACCCCCACCACACCCCACCCCCTAACCCACCCCCACCACCACCCACCCCACCCCCCAACCCACCCCCACCACCCACCACACCCCACCCCCCAACCCACCCCCACCACCCACCACACCCCACCCCCTAACCCACCCCCACCACCCACCCCATTTCTTAAATCCAATTCTCTCCCCCCCACCCACCCCCACCACCCACCACACCCCACCCCCTAACCCACCCCCACCACCCACCCACCCCACCCCCCAACCCACCCCCACCACCCACCACACCCCACCCCCCAACCCACCCCCACCACCCACCACACCCCACCCCCTAACCCACCCCCACCACCCACCCCACCCCCCAACCCACCCCCACCACCCACCCCCCCCAACCCCCCACCCCCACCCACCCCACCCACCACCCACACCCCACCCACCACCCACCCCACCACCACCCCACCAACTCCCCACCACCCACCCCCCCACCACCCCCACCACCCACCCCCACCACCCACCCCCACCACCCACCCACCACACCCACCCCCACCACCCACCCACCCCACCCCCAACCCCCACCACCCACCCACCCCCCAACCCCCCACCCCCACCACCCACCCCCCACCCCATCCACCACCCACCACCCACCCCACCCACCACCCACCTCACCCCACCCACCACCACCCCACCACCCACCCCCAACCCCCACCACCCACCCCCACCACCCACCCCCACCACCCCACACCACCCACCCCACCCCACCCCACCCCACCCCACCCCACCCCACCCCACCCCACCCCCCCCACCCCACCCCACCCCACCCCACCCCACCCCACCCCACCCCACCCCACCCCACCCCACCCCACCCCACCCCACCCCACCCCACCCCACCCCACCCCACCCCACCCACCCCACCCACCCAAAGCCTGCAGGGAGGCGCTCAGGCGAAGGCCCAAAAGGCTCACTGAGAGCCGGGTGGCGATGACCTCAGGGTCGGCCATGTGAGTCACAATCAAAACCCATCGGTATTAAAATGGCGTACCCAAACCAACTAGGTCCTCCAGTAGAGAGCTTAGAATAAGGGTACCAACTTTTCTCTGTAGTCTATTTTAGTAGGGCAACCCTCCCCCAAAAAAGTGTAAAAGGGCACTACTGGGGGACCTAGCCAATGTAAAGAACAACATTCTGGCAGCCGCAACATTAATCCTGGCTGGGCTTTCCCTAACCTTCACTTACCCGGGTTTTGATTTTGGCTCATGTGACTTTTTTCGCCGGCGTACCAAAGCTTTGAGGTGCGGTTTGCGGGGAAACCAAAGGTTTGGCTTGAGGTTCGAGGTTTGAGGTTTGGAGGTTTGGAGATTTTGGGGTACTCAGACGAGTGCCTAAAACCCGAGACCCGAGCTGACTTTTGGTACCAAAACGGCTCGGGTTTTTATAAAGGTTTGCTTAGGAAACTTCTGCAACCAGAGCCGCCTACATGAACAAGAAGCGTTTTGGGCACTGCTCATGTGGCGGTTTCTCAAAATAGGAATCGATCCCCTGAAATGGTTGCGTCCTCGTGGTTGTTTCCCTTTCCTATATGGGACCCCAAAAGCCCTGCTTTGTAGAGCAAGGTGACCACCTGGTTGGGTTCCTTCCGTTAATTTGTAGGGGAGTAAAACCAAGCAAAAGCAGCTTTTCCATGGGATGTCAATGAATAGATTTAAGGACTGGTGGTTCTCTTGGTGTGTTCACCTCGATCCTTGATGTGCCCCGATTGACCAAAGTCGGATTCTGGCTTCAAACAAGGGCAAATGCCCCCAAAACCAGTTCCTCGGGTCGCCACCCAGGGCAAGGTGGCATTCCCTCATGGTTTGGCCATCCCCTTTACTTGCCCACATCTACCAGGAATGGTGCCATCTGGTGGAATTGGAAGTCATGCGCAAACAGTAATGGTCTTTGACCAACCAAAAACGTATCTGCGGGAATCACAATGCCCAGAATTCCTTGAGGCATCACCGTAAGTCATTTGATGTGCGTGCCCAGATTTTGTCCGGCTCCTTTAAGGCGGGCTTGATGTTGTGGGGTGTGGGGTTGTTGAGGTGGGTTGGCCAGTGCTTGGTCATGTGGTTGATTTACGGTTCCCTGTCGACTCAGGGTGAATGCGGGTTCAAGGTGTGTTGAGGGCTAATCCATGTTGGTTTTACTGCTTATTTTCTGCGGGAATGTTGAGTCCTGAAAGGGTGCTTGGGTTTGGGGGCTGGGTCCGGGCTGCTGTAGGGGTAACTTCTTCTGAGGCCCCTTTTTAGGCAAATTTGGATACCCCCAGCCCCGAAACGGCTCCCTTCCGACCAACTGGCAAAGAAGCAGCAGCCAAACTGTGCTAGACTTGCACAGTGACAGTACCAAACAAAAAATAGCTACAAGACACACAGATGGAGCGCTCGCCGAAATTGAAATGTCGGAGCAACCCAGTAGAGAAACGCCGTGGGGATTGGGATATTCGCCATTGTGCCCAAAACCCCAGCTGACTTTTGGGTCGGGACCCCACATGGTTATAAAGGTTTATGAGGATATGTGTCAAAGTCAAGGGTTCTCTTTTGGTTCCTCACAGATGGCCAGAAACCAACCAAAGGGCAGGCTCCATGTTGGGATAAGCAGCCATAGGCCCGACCAATTCTAACTCGTTCAATTTGCAAAGGTCCCTCCGGCCTCAGGGGAGGAATCTGGCCCGCTCACTTCTTAGAACCTTCTTAGCTGGATCCCCGGCTTTAACTTGAGGGACAAACGTACACCCCCACTAAAACCCTGAACCGGACAGCTGCGAACCGCCAAGTTCGGGTTTCGGATTGAAGGGTTCTTTTGGAGCCATTCTGGTAGCTAATGCTTATTGAAACCCCGAATTCACAATGTTAGGGGTCACCGGATTCCGACTAAACGGGGGGTTCATGCGGAATTAACGCGCTCGTCTGCTCGGATAACTTCTATAAGGGGTATATAACTCAGTTGTTCAGTGACCCTGGAAAAAAAGGGAACCCTTTTTTGGGAAGACCATTTTAGTGGGGCAGCCACCAAAAAAAAGGGGGAAACAGGGAGCCACTGAACAACTGAGATAATACCGCCTTGCAAGCTTTTCCTTACCAAAACCCTAAGCCCTAAGCCCACAAGCCCAGAACCCAAGCCCTAAGTCCTCAAAACCCCGAGCCCCGAGTCCAAAAGCCTAGCCCAAAAGCCCAAACCCCAAACCCTAAGTCCAAGAGCCCACGGTTTAGGGTTTAGGGTGTGGGGCTTGGGGGTGTTAAGAAGGGGTCTAGCTCTTCCCTCACTTCCTGAGTGGCCTAGAATCCGAACGGAACGGGAGTGAGAATGCCTGTTTTCATTTTTTGTGATGACCGCCACGCAAGCTGAAAAACACATCGCATATTTTTCCCGCATCCATACCTCCCAAACTTGCACCTGGACCCTCCACAATCCCACTAAACATCGGTTCTTGCCCCAAAAAGTTCGGGTCGGTGACTTCGATCCTTCCCCCTTTTTTAACGGGTAGTTCTTTTTCGGGTCCAGGTACCTGCAAAAAAAAAATCCCGCTCCTGTCCTTTTTGGACGGATTGTGTTCGGTTGAGCGGCCAGCAGGTAGCTCAGCTGGGCGAGGCTGGACTTGGCCGGGCACAAGGCCACCGAGATGATGGCGCTGTCCGATGGTACGGTATGCACCCCGCTGGGCTCGTGGTAGTCCCAGAGATACCTCAGACGTTGAAAAACCTCCACGGATGTAAACAAAACAACGGGCGCCAGACCTTTTTGGCGGTGAATTCTCAAAGGACAAACATGGAAAGACCTTTTTGGTGGATTCCCACATCAAAATGGGAAAATGGAAAACCAGATTCTTGTCTCACTGCCTGAGTGGATGGCCCAAAAAAAGTCTAAACTTCAAATCTACCGCCAAAATGGTCTTCCCAAAAAGTTTAAAGTTCATGAACTCAGGAAGTGAGTTGTGCAACTTGATTTTGAAAGGACCTCCAGCTCCGCAAGGAGACGCCATTTGCTTCCCAGGCCAGCGCGACGTGTTTTCAGGGTCGCCGGAAGGCGCCGAAAGATGTTTCGCACGCCCGGTTTTCATCCAAATGCGAAATCAATTGTGGCTGTGGGTCAAAAATGGGTACCCAACATGGGTTGCCCTAGGTAAATGGAAACAAAGACGAAATCCGCGGAACCGTGGCTCTTGAAATTTGAGCCACACCCATATAGTCTCCTCAACTTCCTTTGATCCCTTCTCCCCCCTCGCAAGGCAATCCACAACTTGTTTACCCCGAAATGAACTTCAACCCAAGAAGTTGTAAGAGGGCAAAAAAAACCTGTGTTTTTTTGGCTCCTGGCAACCAAAAGTTTTTTGGCTCCTGGCAACCAAATAGAGAAACATCACCGATAAGCGAGACTCACCAAAGCACGGGCCGATGTTCAATCCCACGCCCTGTGGAAGGGGTGCATGAGACAAGCAGAAGGCAAGGCAATGAGGATGTCTTGCTTTAACGGATGGTTCCCGTATCTAAGGCCTAAAGTGGTGCTCTAACCAAAGGTCGTTGATTTTAAAGGGGAGGTTGGGGTGTTTTGTGTTGTTTTTTGCAAGCCCCCGAGCTTTACTCGTCGCGTCCCGGTTCAACGCACCCCCCAATGTGCATCTCTGGATGGTCTTTTTTTTTTTGGCAAGCCCCCGAGCTTTAGTCGTCGCGTCCCGGTTCAACGCACCCCCCCCGATGCGCATCTCTGGATGGAAGTCTGGGCTGGGGGTGGCATAACCATCCAGGGGTTTTTCCCTCGTTTCACCCCCGAATCGGTCGAAGCCATACAAGCAGAAACGGATGTGCCTGTTTTGTAGGTACCCAGTTTTGGGGGGGGTTTGAGGGAACCAAAAGGAAACCCAACACTGTTTAGAGGGTTCCCATTCTTGAGACAACCCCAATGGCATCTGTTTCCTTCAAAATTGGGTTTGGAACCCCTACAATTGGTTGGTTTTACTTGTTTCCCTTCAAGCATCACCCGGAAGTTGGTCATAAGCATCAAATCAACTAGGGAACCAAACAAAAACAGTTGTTCCTTTCCAGCCCTGACTCCAAATACCAAATTCTTTCCTGATAGATGCTTGAACCAGGTAAACCAGGAATTGCCCTCGAATCGTTTCACCAAGCCCACCAAAATGGTAAGTTTCCCCAAAAAGTGAAACTCACTTGCCCAAAAGACCTGGAAATAAAAGGTTAACCTTTTGGGATCTTTACTAAAAATGGACCAAAATGGGAAAACCAAAAGGTCAAAAGGTCGGCTTTGGGCAAGTGAGGAAACTCAAGTCTGAGTCCCGGACCTCCGGGAGTGGGAAACAAGAGGAAGTTACAAGAAGGAGTCCCTGTGCTCCGGTTAGGGCGACACCCAAAACCCCATGGCCACTCCACTTCTCCGTGGGGGTGTGTTCAACCAACCAACCAACCAACCCAACCCAACCCAACCCAACCCCACCCCACCCAACCCAACCCAACCCAACCCAACCCAACCCAACCCAACCCCACCCCACCCCACCCAACCCAACCCAACCCAACCCAACCCAACCCAACCCAACCCAACCCAACCCAACCCAACCCAACCCAACCCCACCCCACCCAACCCAACCCAACCCAACCCAACCCAACCCACCCCACCCCACCCCCCCCCAACCCAACCCAACCCAACCCAACCCAACCCAACCCAACCCAACCCAACCCAACCCAACCCAACCCCACCCCACCCAACCCAACCCAACCCAACCCAACTCAACCCAACCCAACCCAACCTAACCCAACCCAACCCCACCCCACCCAACCCAACCCAACCCAACCCAACCCAACCCAACCCAACCCAACCCAACCCAACCCAACCCAACCCCACCCCACCCAACCCAACCCAACCCAACCCAACCCAACCCAACCCAACAACCCAACCCAAACCCCACCCCACCCAACCCAACCCAACCCAACCCAACCCAACCCAACCCAACCCAACCCAACCCAACCCAACCCAACCCCACCCCACCCAACCCAACCCAACCCAACCCAACCCAACCCAACCCAACCCAACCCAACCCAACCCAACCAACAAAGCTGCAAACCAAAGCCGCAAACCAAACCCCCAAACCCGAGCCAAACTCCACTCAAGGCCGCAGGGTATGGTCCAGCGCCGCCCAGGCGTGGCGCTGCCCCAAGATCCCGCAGTCCGCCCGCAGCTTCGCCTTGGCCCAGGCCGCCTTCACCTCCGCCGGGATGCCGGACCTGGCGTCCGGAGCCCCCAAGGGATCGGGACCGACCGGTTTTCGGATCTTTTGTCTGAGGATCTGAAGGGAAACGGATCGACACGCTTTAAAGGGAAACCCTCTCAACCATGTCTTGCACTAGACCCAAACCACAGGCCTCAAGTGAATCCAAGGTGTGTGTATGTTCATATTGTCTTGATACATGATATTCACAATCTAGGCCTCCAGTAGAGAGATTAGAATAAGGGTACCAACTTTTTTCTGTAGTCTAGTAGGGGAACCCTCCCAACCAAAAAAGTTGGGTGAGAGGTCGGGCACCTAGCGGGGGGACCTAGACAAAGACGTCTGAGGCCAGCCAGCCAGCCAGCCAGTCATCTAAAGCAAGACATCGCCCACTAGGAACCTACCTGTGGTCTGTTAGAACTCAAGTGGGAAACGCAGGACCCCGCTGAGACTAAGCAAGAAACAATTGCAACCTTGACATGCTTTCAAAAGGAAACCCTGGCAACACTCAGCTTTCAGCTTCCCCTTTTTGGATTTGGAGTCAGACAAAGACTGCCCCAAACCTCACAAGGACCAGGTTTGGAGGTGATTCTACCTGGTTTAACAAGGCTTCCCTCGCTTTTCAGTGGTTTGGAGCCCGGTGGTTTGGTGGTTAAGGAGGGGTTGTTTCCCATTTACCCTCAACACCAAGGATTCAAATCCCAAACCACCAATGCAAACAATCAATACTTGAGGGGTGCCTGTCCTTTGCGGTCCCTTCATCTGGAGAAAATGAGGCAATATGTCCAGTGCTGTAGATTCCTTTAAACACAAGCAGAAAGACTTAAACAAGAGGAAACAATTGCACAAACGAGCTTTGCAGAACTTTGGGAGGTTCTTTTTAAAGGGAACTGGCTCGGAAATCCTGAATAATAACTTCCATTGCTTCTGTCCCCTGGAGAAAATGGGGATATGGCAGTGGCTCAAAATTAAAGAGCTAGGCTCACGCAGGTTTTGGTGCGTGTTTCCACTTACCAGGGCAACCCATTTTGGTACCGGTTTTTTGAGCCACAGCCAAAAATGGATTCCCTTAACAACAGCGAACGGAAGGACGTGGAGCAGCCATGAAACCGCTCGGCCACACGCTAGCCGGGACAATACAAAGCTATACAACAAAAATTGGGTTTTCTTTTGGTTTGCTTTCCTAGGTCCTCCAGTACAGAGGTTAGAATAAGAGTACCCCTTTTTGCTGTAGTCTCTTTTCGTAGGGGAACCCTCCCCCAAAAAAGTTGGTAGAAGGGCACTTCTGGGGGACCTAGTTGGGGTACCCCAAGCATGGTGGCTTTCCTTTTAAATTTGCTTTCTAACCAGCCTGACAAGGGCACCTTCAACCAAAACACGGCCATCTCAGCCATATTCCGCCTTTCGGGAGCTTCTGTTCGGCCAGCTCACCGCGGACGGTGCGAACATGGAACGGATCGGGCGGGTCTAGCTGCCTCGTTTTGATTGCAGAGGTTCACTTTCAATTTACTCCCATTCCAGGGGTAGAGTTTTTTGAGGAGGTGTTTCTTTAGGGTTTGGGGTTGGCTATGGGCGGGTTTCGAGCTGCCAGCAACCGGAAACGGAACCGCTGGTTCAAGCAGGCTTCCTTGAGTCCCCGAATTAAATGAGTGCGGATACATGAATAAGCTCAGGTGATATCCCCAACAGCATGCGGTGCTCTGTTCAGTGCTCCCACCACCCCGCAGCCCTTGCAGAACCTCGTGGAACCCTGGTGGAACCCTGGTGGAACCCTCGTGGAACCTTACCTCAGGGCCGCCCAGAACCACCCCGGAGCCTATCTAGGCTGAGACCCAAAAGCTTTCAGCTGTTGGGGAAAAATAGATGTTTATGCGTGTTGTGTGTTGGTTTAGGGGGGTTGTGTGTATGTATGCGTATGTGTGTGTGTGTGTGTGAGCGTGTATGTGTGTGTATGTGTGTATACATGTCGTGTTATGTTATGCAATGGCATGTTATGTTGTGTTGTGTTGTGATATGCTACATTATATCATGTCTGAAGGTGTTCATGTGTATGCATGCACGCATGTATAGGTACGTATGTACGTCATGTCACGTCATGTCATGTGTCATGTGCATATGCAAGTCATGTACTGTAATGCTAGGCAACGTGATGTCGTGCTCTGCTCTGTTGTGTTCTCTATGTTATGTTTCTGCTATATCATGCTATGTTGTGACAGGGTGTGTTACGTCATGGTTTGCAATATTACGTTGTGTTATGTGTGTGTAGGTATGTGTGTATGTCGGTATGCAGGTACGCAGGTAGGCACGTATGTAGCATGTAGGTATGTAGGCATGCATGTATGTGTGTACGGATGGATGGAAGGAGGATGTATGTATGTATGTATGTATGTATGCATGCATGCATGCATGCATGTATGTATGTATGTATGTATGTATATGTATGTATGTATGTATGTATGTATGTATGTATGTCTGTATGTCTGTATGTCTGTATGTCTGTATGTCTGTATGTATGTATGCATGTGTGTGTGCGTATGTATGTGTGTGTATGTATGTATGTATGTATGTATGTATGTGTGTGTGTATGTATGTATGTATGTATGTATGTATGTATGTATGTATGTATGTATGTATGTATGTATGTATGTATGTATGTATGTATGTATGTATGTACGTGTGTATGTATGTATGTATGTATGTATGTATGTATGTATGTATGTATGTATGTGTGTGTGTGTATGTATGTATGTGTGTATGTGTGTATGTGCGTATGTGCGTATGTGTATGCAATGTATGTAATGTATGTAATGTATGTTATAATGTATGTAATGTGTGTAATGTGCGTAATGTATGCAATGTATGTAATGTATGTAATGTATGTAGTGTATGCGACGTATGCAATGCATTGAATGTATGTAGTGTATGTAGTGTATGTACAGTGTGTACTGTGTGTGTAATGTATGCAACCTATGTAATGTGTGTAATGCACGTTGCGTATGCAATGTATGTAATGTATGCAATGTATGTGATGTATGTGTATGGATGTACTGTATGTATGTGCTGTATGTGATGAATGTAATGTATGTACTGTATGTATGTAATGTATGTCATGTATGGGCTGTATGTAATGCATGTAATGTATGTATATGTATATATGTATGTATGTATGTATGGATGTATGGATGTATGGATGTATGGATGTATGGATGTATGGATGTATGGATGTAATATATGTATGTATGTATGTATGTATGTATGGATGTATGGATGTATGGATGTATGGATGTATGGATGTATGGATGTAATGTATGTATGCACGTATGTATGCATGTACGTTCGTTTGATGCATTTAAAGTAATGTGATGTAGTGTAATGTAATGTATGTGTGTGTATGTAATGTATGTATGTATTGTATCGTATTGTAATTTAATGCAATGCAATGTCATGTAATGTAATGTAGTGTAATGAATATATGCATGTGTATGTATGTAATGCATGTGTGTATGAAATGTAGTGTAATGTACTGTAATGTAATGTAGGCATGTGTGTATATGTATGTGTGTGTATGTATGTAGGTATGTATGTATGTATGTATGTACGTACGCACGCACGCACGTACGTAATGGTTGGTATGTGAACTTTATTTTATGCATGTGTGCTTGTTATGTATGCTGTGCATGCTATGTATGTCAGAAAAAATGTGAGTAAATCCTGCGATTTTGACCCAAATGGGAGGCTCCAGCATCTTATTCCCCAGCTCAGAGCCATGGAATCGATAGGCCCAAATAGGCGGTGGTTTGGGGTGGTTTGGGGCAGTTTCCGGGGCGGTTTGGGATACCAGCGAAGCTTAATTTGTGGTAATTACTTGATAATCGACATGTTCGAGAAAGGTCATTTGGCATTCGGAGTCAAACATATGGGTATGGGTCAAAATTAAGTCACCCGGGGACCGCAGGTTCTACTCTACTTGTCCATTTGCCAGGGTCCCATGTTGGGTACCTCTTTTGACCCACAGCCATATGTTTGGTCAACATGTCCTGTCTGTGGTTCATTTGAGATAGACATTAGACAACTCACTAAACTTCAGCCACCAAGGACAGAGCAGTTTTGCAGGTTGACATGTGTGGTTTAGACTACCCTTCCTCCCACTAACATGGCGCTTGTGGGGAGGTACCTGGAAGATGAATTTCCTCTTGAGGGGACCAATTCCCTGTCAGGTGCCATGTTAGTGGGAGTGAGGGTAACTTTTCCTGAAGGGAATGGGAACACCACCCAAAATGGAAAAGCCCTTTGGCGAACCCAGGGATGACATGTCGGCCATAGTGAAAACATGTTTTTTTGCTGGATTCTTAAGCTAGTCGGGTTGGCTATTGTGCCCCAGAAAGGTGTGACCATGGCATAGCGCAAGATCAGGCCCTTCGGGATGACCAGGGAAAGCCTTTCCAAATAGACTTTCCCACATGCGAAGTTTGTCCTGTAGAATAGTGATCCACCGTGACTTCGTTTTTGTGTTTTTCCTTCTGTTACCAAGCGCATGGTTAGCCCCCTTCATTCCGGGCTCTATAGCGTTGACAATCCCTGGAGCTGACATGGTTTGGTTGGTGGTTCGAGCCAAGAGGAAACCCGCCAGTTTACGAGAAGGCTCTTGGCAAAGAAGATGTAAGTATTCTACAGAAGATGTAACTTGGAAAGGGACACTTACATTTCCACACGACAAAGAAGATATTTTACGAGAACACCTGCCATTTTCAAGTCCAAGTAGATGTGGGAATGACCTTTGGATCCGCGTCGTGTGTATGTGTTTTTTTGTGTATGAAGTCCTGGCCAACACGGACACGGGCGCCCAATGAGCCAGGCACAGGACAAAGAACATTTGCATGGCCATGAATTAAAATAAGAACCCCCCTGGAAAGTGTGGAAATGTAAGTGTCCCTTTCCAAGTTACATCTTCTGTAGAATACTTACATCTTCTTTGCCAAGAGCCTTCTCGTAAACTGGCGGGTTTCCTCTTGGCGTTCCCTCGAACCACCAACCAAACCATGTCAGCTCCAGGGATTGTCAACGCTATAGAGCCCGGAATGAAGGGGGCTAACCATGCGCTTGGTAACAGAAGGTAAAACACAAAAACAAAGTCACGGTGGACCAATATTCTACAGGACAAACTTCGCATGTGGGAAAGTCTATTTGGAAAGGCTTTGCCTGGTCATCCCGAAGGGCCTGATCTTGCGCTATGCCATGGTCACACCTTTCTGGGGCACAATAGCCAACCCGACTAGCTTAAGAATCCAGCAAAAAAACATGTTTTCACTATGGCCGACATGTCATCCCTGGGTTCGCCAAAGGGGTTTTCCACTTTGGGTGGTGTTCCCATTCCCTTCAGGAAAAGTTACCCTCACTCCCACTAACATGGCACCTGACAGGGAATTGGTCCCTTCAAGAGGAAATTCATCTTCCAGGTACCTCCCCACAAGCGCCATGTTGGTGGGAGGAAGGGTAGTCTAAACCACACATGTCAACCTGCAAAACTGCTCTGTCCTTGGTGGCTGAAATTTAGTGAGTTGTCTAATGTCTATCTCAAATGAACCACAGACAGGACATGTTGACCAAACATATGGCTGTGGGTCAAAATAGGTACCCAACATGGGACCCTGGCAAATGGACAAGTAGAGTAAAACCTGCGGTCCCCGGGTGACTTAATTTTGACCCATACCCATATGTTTGACTCCGAATGCCAAATGACCTTTCTCGAACATGTCGATTATCAAGTAATTACCACAAATTAAGCTTCGCTGGTATCCCAAACCGCCCCGGAAACTGCCCCAAACCACCCCAAACCACCGCCTATTTGGGCCTATCGATTCCATGGCTCTGAGCTGGGGAATAAGATGCTGGAGCCTCCCATTTGGGTCAAAATCGCAGGTTTTAGTCCCATTTTTTCTGGGCTGCCCTCAGATCCCCCGCTAAAAATGACTATCTTTTAGTGGGTGAAATGGAAACTGCCACTAAACACTAAAAGAATCTAAAAGACTAAGAAACCGGATGGCTGGGCTTGCCACCAAGTTTTGCGTACCCATTTCTTGGACCCACACCCATTTTGAGACGCTCCCGGATTCGACCCGAACGCGATCGCCTGGTGGCGTGCGTCAGCTCAGCAAGGCTCTGATCCCACGGTATGGTGCGAGCAGGGCACCGGCTCTCCTCGCGTGGCGCTCGCACGACCAAAACCCATCGGACCGTCTGAGCTTTGAAGATGGTAAAAACTGTCCAACCGTTGGTATGGTAGCAACACCCCCTACCGAAAATGAACAGAACAAAACAGCCAACAACAGTGAGAAAAGGTGTATATTGGCACGTATCAAAATTGGGAGACCCGTTTTTTGTGTGGCTGCCCTCTCAAAGCCGTCCATATTAATAGGTAAACAAATAAGAGAAGGATATGAAAGTGACGATTGGATGGGTCCGTCCTTTCCGGCTTAGAGAACAGTCCAAGCGCTGCATTCATCCTCAACTCCCCCCCAAAAAGTCTACACTTTATTTTTAGCACTAACATGGTCTTCCTAAAAAGCTTAAAGTCGGTGAACTCGGGGAGTAAGCATATGCTGGAGAAGCTTGGATGGGAAACAAGAGCAATCCCTTAATCCACCTATATTCCCGGGCTAATTGGCGAGGCGATGGAAAGACATAAGATTGGGAACTTGGGCTGCTTGGAATTTGCTTCAAACCATACGGATGGTTTTCTAGTTGTTTGTCGTTAACGTCTGTGACAAGTAGGCGCCTGATCTTGACATCCCTACACGAAAATTCGGTGATTGACCCCATGCATCGTGTGGCATCATGTAGCAAATTGGCGTTTGATCAAAAGGTCCTTTACGTGGGATGACCATCATGCAACCTTCAAGAAAATGACTTCCCCCACTAAACGTGACCATTTACACATGGTCATTTGGAAGCGGAATATCGATCCACCCCCATGTCCTTACAAGGGGCACCCGGGGACCTTTTCTGGCCCTTTCGAAGTTTGCACGGAATCAGATCAACCCCCAAATGGGCGGAGAAAATCGGGCCCCGTGCGGGATCCAAAGCCTCGGATTTGGGCAGAACCTAGACCAAGGGGGTGTCCATAAAAGGAGTTTCCTCATTCACCCCACAAAAGGGGCTTCCCCCCAAAGGGATGTCCCCAAACACTACACGGCATCTGCGTTCTGCGTTAAATTGGGACCAGCATTGACCGTTGAAAAAAATCATTGTGTCCCTAAGCCACAAAATCGCACCCGCTCAACTGGAATACCCACACGAGGTGGCAACCGGCAGAGGCAGCACAGCCCCAAAGAAACTTGGGCAAGGGCTTGATGTTCAGCTTCTGTTCCATATGGCTGGGGCTCAAAATTAAACAGGAGGGGTTACGCAGGTTTTGGTCCATGTTTCCACTTACCAGGTTCCAATTTGGTACCGGTTTTTTGAGCCACAGCCATATGTGTATGCCTCAAAATTAACCCACCAGGATATGGACCGCAGGTTTTAGTTCATGTTTTTATGTACCCGGGCAACCCATTTTGGGGTTACCCTATGTTTGACAACCACACCCAGATTTCGCCCACCCTTTAGGTAAGCTCCGGCCTCATGCCCGGGATGCCGAAACTGCTCTTCCAGCAGCGCCAACCCCTGCGGGGTCAAATGGTTTCAGCTAACTTCGCAGGGACGGATGCTGGTTGGATGCTGGCGTGTTTATCCATTCACTTGCCTGCATTGCTGCTTGCTTGACGGCTTGCTTGACGGCTGCTTGCATGCTTGCATGCGTGCATGCATAGCTGCATGCTTGCTTGCCTGCCTGCCTGCATGCTTTCTTGCTTGCATGCATGGATGATTGCTTGCATGCATGATTGCTTGATTGCTTGCTTCTTGCTTGCATGCATGGACTCTTGATTGCATACATGCATGATTGCTTGCTGCATGGATGCTTGCGCGCATACACGCATGCTTGCATGTTTGCATGTTTGCATCGCTTGCCTATGTATGTGCGAATGCTTGCCTGCATGCATGCATGCATGCTTGCTTGCACGCATAGATGCTTGCTTGCATGCATGGATGCTTGCCGGCATGCATGTTTGCTTGCATGCATGGATGCGTGCTTGCATGCATGGACACTTGCATGATTGCGAGCTTGATTGCTTGCATGCGCATGCATGCTTGCTTGCATGCTTAGTTGTATTGCTGGGGGTAGCAGCCAGTCCCTTTGGGTCGGGCTGCTCAGCTCACGGTATCAAATCCACATGGTTCTACATCCGACCTGTACAGCCACACTAGCCTTTGCTTTCCGAACGCATCGTCCAGGTTTCTCTCGCTTGCGAAGGCCTTGCTGGCGGTTTCGTTCCTGACCCGAACCAAAACTCAGTGCTTCGAACTGTCGGCAAAGGCATTGCACAGTAAGCTATGCCACGCAAGGGGTCCGAATTCTCCAAGTGGCAGGCTTAAATTCTCTTGAAAGTGCTCAAGGAGCGCAAGTTTCACAGACTTGGTTGCTGTTGATCCTTCTGCAAAAGGTTAACTGTTTGTGAGTTTAGTGGAAAACCAGTTGATTCCCTAAAAAGTCAAAGTCTAAAGAGCCAACCCAATAGCAGTCACCATGAAAACCTGCCACAAAGACATCAAGATTGTCCCGACCGGGGATCCTCCCGCCTCCATGGCAAGCTCATGTCGCAGCAGAATCGAGTGTGTCTCTTGTTGAGGGTACCGCTTGCTGGGTGGGTTTCAAGGATAAACAGGGATCCGGATGCATTATACACCTGAACATTGCCTTGTAAATGGTGGTTCCCTTTATTGTTTGTGGAAAAAGCCATGTTTCAATTGGGCAAAATGTATCTTTTAAGGAGCCCTGATAAAAACAACGATCAAAACTGCCGACACGTTTTGGGGGTGGGATTCCACCTTAGACACACCCAAGACATGTCTGATGTTGGCTGCCGGCTGCAAAAACCATAGAATTGTAAGAACTGTTGTTGCTCTTGACTGGTGACTGGCACACAACAGGTTGTTGTTGTTGTTGTTGTTGTTGTTGTTGTTGTTGTTGTTGTTGTTGTTGTTGTTGTTGTTGTGGTTGTTGTTGTTGTTGTTGTTGTCAGATGCTCTTACAAACAGAGGTGGCATTGCAGACCTATGTCCTGGCTACCTCTCTAAAACTGAAAATTTGGCAGCGAGAACCACTGTTACCCTCCAATGATGGAAGCTGACGATCGGAGGGGTTTCGGAAGACTACACTCCTTTTGGGGAACCGCCACTATCCATTTCCATGATTGTTAAGAGGGCAAAATTACACCGATCACAAGCAACGGCTCGCACGTGTCCGTGACCCCGCCGATAATATTAACCGCTGGCATTTTTGCTTCTCGTATCTCATGACGGAACCACTGGAAACTGAATTGCGCACAAGCTGGGATCATCAACGATACCCAAGCGCCGGTAGATGCAAGATGTGTCTTACTTGCTACTTTCCCCCCTTTCAACTCACCAGCTTTCAAGCTAAAACTGCTCACATGATTCAAAATCCCAAGGTAATTACTGACCAGAAAGCCTTGAGGGCGGTAGAAGCAAACAAAAAACAGCAGGCTGCCGGCAGCTCCGTTTTTGTCCCGCCGCCCTTCCCGGCAGATGCTTCACGCTCTGCTCGCGGCCGTGCGGTGGGCCAGCGGGCCAGCGACGCGCCATTTCAAGTCGGCCGTGCGGCCAAAGGAAATGGCCGTCAGGCCGAAGATGCCACTCTAACATTGCCCGATGTAAGGTGTGACGGGCAAAGAAACCAGAATCTCGAGGTTTTAGATCGCGGAGCACAATGCGACAAAAAGCTGGCTGTTCCATCCTCACATTCAAGAACACATTGCCAATCATTTGCCCGAATCTCTCTTTGCAAGATGGCAGGACGCGTCGTCACGTTCCGGCAGGAAAAGGCAAAGAAGGAACAACATCTTAAACGAAACAAAGCCAAGTGCCGTATCCTTTGCTTTGCAGCTGATACATGCACTGGCGAAAATAAGGCCCCCAGCAATACAAGCAAGGACACCTGCGAGGCTTCGGAGAGCCGAAAAGCCGAAAGGCGCATCCGCCTAAGCCCCGCTAAGCCCGAGCGCTGGTCGCGTCGTAACGGCGCAAGACCGGTGACACGTGAACCGCTTTTGCGCAATTGGGCCGGGGAGAAACATAGAGCTTGTTCTGCATCCCAGTGTCGAGCCGATTCGTCTTGATGCACTCCTGGCCAGGGGCCAGCACCCGAGGCTTGGAGTTTCAGGAAACCAAAAGCCCAGGTGAAACAGCTGGTTTTGAAAAGAACGAGGGCTGAGAAGAATGGAAAAGGAATCAAACCCTAAGGTTGCTGCCGCCAATGCCCCATTTGAGTGCACGTCGACCTTACCATGCGATCTTCCAGATGCACAACTCGCAGAACTTGTCACTTGTCGAAGGCTCAATCTCGTGGCAAACAGTTGATACCAAACACCTCGGTCAAATGAGAACAGCGCTCCTGTCATCAATCCACTCCCCAGGAAACTTTCATTCAGAACTGTCCACACCCACCTCCCCTCGTGCGAAGCTCTATCCAACAAGTTCAACATCTGGAAAAAAAAGTCCCGATCAACGACACCTTTGCACGTGACATACCAAACACCAGCCATCCAGCAAGGCCTTTCTGCGTGCCTCGATCAGCACCCTGGGAATGAAAACAAAAGATGTGTTTTCCCTATGCGAAATCAAAGTCAAATCCATTTCCTCCCCATCTGGGTACCCCATCAAGTCGTGGGTGGGCCCCCAGCTGAAAGCTATGGGGTCTTTGCCCGAACGGTCAGCTCTGGGGTGGTTTGGGGGGAGGGTTTCAGAGGGCTCCAGGCATTTCCGGGCGGATTGGGGATGCCACCCAGGCCTCTTTTTCTTCATGTGTCCCGGACCTGAAGTGGTGAGCATCAAATTCGGGCCCTGAGTCATGTCCACCAACCATGTTGTTGGCTTTTCCTTGTTGAAACACCCATATGTTGTCAATGCTGGAAGAAAATAACAAGGGGTCACTGAGGTCAATCCCAAAGACTGAGAAAACATGTTTGGAACCTGGCAAGCGACCCAAAAAAAAAGAGCCGTGGTCAATATTCATTTCCCCAATGACATCGACACCCCTTCAGTGAGAGTTCGCGAAGATAAGCCAGCACCTCCAGCTGCAATGGGGAAAAAACTCCTCCTTTGTCGGTAGTTGATGGTGAAGGCTTCCATGGCTTCATTTTGGTTTCCCTATTGCACCCACCCCCAAAATCTGGGCAACTGAGCATAAGTTCACAAAACAGGGGTGGTTTCGTATTGGTTTCCCTATTGCCCACCCCCAAAAATAGTTTTTTCGACAAAATCGTCACCACTGTCTCAAGCACCCTGGGCTGTCTCCTGTGCCTTGGCGCGTGCAAAAGGCACTGAGACCGGCAGCGAGGGCTGGGAAAAGCGCCGGGGCGCTCCCGTCACTGCGGGTCCTGAAATAATTCACAGCGGTCATTGTGGAATCCCATCCGGGAAAATGTGGAAATGGCCGTGCTAGCAGCCCTGCCTCTCAACTGGCTTTTTGCCTGCCTCCCCTTTCAGATCAAGAAAGGTGTACGCCTTCTTGCGTGTGACGTAGGTACGGTAGTGGAGGGCCTCTTTCGGGGTCCTAAAGGTTCTTTGTTCCCCAGAGTTCCTTAGGCAGCCTGAGGGAATCTCCCCCGTTGGACCACCCCCCCATTAACGACTCCACAAGGTCAATTGTCCATGTCAAAAGCTTCAAATTACTGGTGGTGTCCGATGAAACTGTCACTTTTGTAGGTCTAAAACGGAAAATTGAGCAACTCCTGATTTATATGACTATATTAGGATTCCATGTTTGGATTGCCGAAATGGGTATGTCTGTTTTTTGCCGGACCCCAACAAAATTGTGGTGTTCCTTTAAATTTCCCTTCGAAACCACAAACAATGGTATTCCCACAAAAAAGAGACACCCCCAAAAAAGCGATGTCCAATCTAATGAATTGCTCCTACCACTCCGTTTGATCGAAGTAGACTTGCATTCAGGGCTTCCCTTCTTAAATCTATGGAACTCCTGGGTTTGAGCCGGGCAATTCCAACCAAAAAGCCACCGATCTGGTGTGCTCCGGGTTCATTCCCGAGGGTCTTGGCTTGGTGTGTTTTTCAGGACAAATCAGCCTCCAGTCTTGGTTGGAATTTGGAGCCCAGTGGTTGGGAGAAAAGCTTCCTGTTCACTACGGCCAGAGAGAACTCAGCGGAACATGAAGCCCTTTCACGCTGTCGAGTTCATGCTTCACAAAGGAATCGAGGGCGAGAGTTGCTTTCCGGGGCTCTGAGTCGTTGAATTCAAGCACGTGAAGGGGATACGGGCCTGTCCTTTTTTTGAGGGCACCCTTTTGGCGCGGTCTTAAACTGACACCTGAAGGACAACCACAATTTGTGTGGGCTCCCCCAAACCAACACACAGCCATAAGGTATCCATGTGATGCCAGAGCCAACGATGCAGCTCAGATGTCAGAGAAGTTGAGCCACGGTCAAAATCAGTTGTTTCCCATTAGGGCTCACCCCGGGGTTAATGCTCCCCCTCTCTTCCCTCCCAAAGGCAGAATGTGACCTTCGGTTCTCGTGCGCTCCTCTTTGCCAGGGAGACGCCGGTTCTTGAGGTCGTGGCTCACACGGAACTGGCGTCTCCTCAGTGGCTGGATTGCCCGAAGCATGGGCCTCGAACATGCCTAAGTCCTCAGGGCAGCTCTTTTCCAGTGGGGGGGGGGGCCTTTGGCATATACTTGGTCCTCCAGATTTGAGAGGTTAAAATAAGGGTACCGTTTCTTTTTTCAGTTTTGTCTATTTTAGTAGGGAAACCCTCCCCCCAAAAGGGGTAAAAGGGCACTGCTGGGGGACCTAGTTAGGTGGGGATTGTCCACCGACCTCTTTTAAAAAGTCCACTTGACAACTCAGAGCCATGTTGGACGTTTCAGGTTTCATTTAGCTGAGGCGGTCAGCTGAGGCGGTGAGATCGGGTGAAACCAGCGCAGGGAGCCTCACTTAAGCTGCGCCTCGCCACGTAAACATGCTCTGGGCGATTGGCCTTAGTATATGAGTCTCAAACATATGGGCCTGTCTTGTTTTGGAGTTGTTGGTTTTTGTTAATAAGTTGTTTTGTTTGGTGTGTTTTGTTTGTGTTGACTTTTTGGGGCATAAAGGAAAACAAAAAAGGCAACCACTATTTTGGAGGGGTCCCCTAAGATCATCACACCCAGAGGCGCCGTCGTCGTTGGCGTCTTCACCATGCGACCCAGAGATGAATCCGGGTGCCGCGCTGCAGAGATGTGATTCACCCGTCAACTGGAAGTCATGACTTGAAACAACTTTCGAACATTTTGCAGATGCGCCCAAAACCGGATGTGCCAAAAAGGACATGAATCCCCACCTAAATGCAAAACATTGTTTATTTGTGCTTCTTTTGCTTGGGGGGGATACCCCCCAACATGGATTTGTCGGGTATTCTTCTATCTTCCCTTTAGACCAACCTGAAACACCTCCCAGAAGCCCATCCTGCAGACTGATTGCTGGGAGGTTTTCCTTTCAGGAGATCAGTTCGTGTTCGTCGTTGCGCCCCAATATGTCACCCATAAACCTGAAGGGGTTAAGGGGTCAAATCAACAAGTTGTTCAAAAACCGGATCCCTCCTCTTAAAGAAATCAAGACCTTCTGCTGAAACTGCTTGCGGAACCATGTGCAATCAGCTGGAATGCGGATAGCGCTCCCCAGCCCTTGCGGCCTTCGGAGACGGTGTCCGAACAAAGCCAGCAAGATTTGGAGATCTGAGTGAGTTTTGGGTTTCTGAACTGGGGGCGCCAAAATCGTCTTTTGGATGGTCTTTCAGTTCGGCCAGGGCGAGGTCTCCCCGCATCCCAAGCTCCTTGGGTTCACTCTTGACCTCGCCCATCAAGTTGGTCATCTTCTCTGAGAGCCACTGCTGCACCTCCGCCTTTTGCAGCAAAAAATTGACCGCGGTGCTGGGGGTTCTTTCTGGGGCTTTCGGGGAATACGGCTGGGGAGGCTGGGAATTCGGCTTTCCGCTGGGCGGAAAGCCTTGCACAGACATGTGTGTACGCTTGGAACCGCCCATGTCCTCAAGCAACTCCCAGGTCCATTTAGGTGAAATCCAAGACGGCAGAGATGTTTGTGGCCAAGCAGCCCAAAGATGCAAAGACTTATCTTGGGCCTATAAGTTGCTTTGAAGCCGCCAAACAAGATGACTAGGTCCTCCAGTAGAGGGGTTAGAATAGGGTACCCTTTTTTCTGTTGTCATTTTTTGGTAGGGGACCCCTCCCAACCAAGCAAGGGGTGAGAAAAGGGCACTACTGGGGGACCTAGCATAGCAACATTGTAACATGAATGGGAGGCACCAGCGACCCGGTGCCTGGACTTTGAAGGATTGCTCGAGCTCTTGAAAGCCTCGTAGCGGCTTGGAACGCATCAACCCGAGACTTTCGATGGGGAGTACTATAATCGTACTATTCAATCAGGTAGAACACCTACTAACATGGCCAATGGAACTGGGGCGCTCCTTTCTTTCCAAATCTGGAAAGCGTGTTTAGGGGGTGGTTTGTTGACACAAATACTGCAGGGAAGCCGATCTGCTAGAATTGCCGGCTGTTGTCAGATTCACAGGGTTTCATCCAAGATTTTGCCCAGGGGGAGCCCAGATTTTTTTTGCAGGAAGCTGTATCAAATCCTCCCACTTTCTGACAAATGCAACATCTCCAGATTTATCCTCAGGAGAGTGATCAAGATCGAATCTAGGGGGTCCTTCCACTAGAGTCCTCCGGATTCCGAAATCCCCGGATTGATAACCCCTTCTTGATCTTGAGTGGGCGGTGTCCAACTCCTTTCAGTCGGGGTTCAGACCACTTTGGAGGAACCCCCCCCCATTGATAGGACGAGTCCACCTGAAGCCGAAGGTAGCATCACAAAAACAGCCTGCAGACCCGACCGCTGCCTTTCCCACGTCAGAAAACACTTGCCGAGTTCGGGACCCTTGTCTCGAGCTCTTTTGGCTGCCCAAGAAAAAACCAGCCGCAAAGGAAGACCATCCCTTTGCAAAGGCAAACCATCTCCCCCCCCTGAGTGGAGTGGCCAAAGTTCCCAAACTCGTTTTCTCTGGTCACTAAAATGGCCCAACCCCGAAAAGTGACTGAGGAACTCAGGGAGAACATACCAACATCGCCAATGCTGGGGGAGCGGACGTCATCCAATTTGCCAGACTTCGCTGCTGTCTTTCTGGAGCCTCAAGCCTGTGAACCCGACGCTTCACTTCTTTTCTGGCACTCAACGCAACCACTGAATGGGGCGGGGTGAATGGGAGCGCTGTGGTGCTGGCTTTAGTTTCGGGGATTCACTTCGCACTGCCAAGGCAAGTTCTTAGTCTTGAGCTAGCATGTCCTTGCCAAACTCCTTGTAGCTCCGAAAGGCTCCCCTCCAAACAGCAAGATCTTACTCTTGATTTGTCTGTGCTTCAACACGGATGGACCCCCTCCAAAACTGGTTGGTTTCCGTTTGGCTTCCCTTGCAAGCCAACCAAAACAGGCGCGCTCCCCTGAAAAAAATGGAGAAGAAAAAAAAGAATCAAAACAAAACGCACCACAAAAGAGGAAGAAAAAAGAAGAAGAACACAAAAAACCGGAGGGAGCGCCGCCATTTGCCCGATCCAACCTCGGGAGCCGCCCCGAGAGCCGCCAGGCGGCGGCTCTGGAAGTCCCGGAAGGCTTCCGCGTCCGGGATAACGACGCCACTTTGAACCTCGGGTCGGGATCAGTCCCTCGTGCAAATATATATATATATATGTATATGTACTAATATGTATATGTGTTTTTCCTGTATGGACATATGTATATAAGTATATGTATACATATACATGTGTATATATATACACATATCAGCATGTATGTATATCAATATGAATATGCATGTGTGCCCCCGAAAGGCTGCTGTTGTTCATTCGTCTATCCCCTCAAAAGGGGTAAGCATTAAACGGGGTAGACGAGGGAAATCAAGGATGAAACGAGGCTACTTCCTCCCTTCGTGTCTTCAAAGGCATGCCTAGAGGGGATGCCATTGTTAAGAATACACACGTCCGTTTCACAGGCAGCAGCCAACAGCTGTGCAAAGCCTTTTCAATTAAAATGCCCTGCCCAATGCATCCCAACTGAGGCACAAGAAGCCGCGAGTCCCTCGACTAACAGTGCATGCCCCAAAGATCGCGCCAACAGACCCCGAAACCAGGCCAAATGACGTTAAATTTAATCCCCGTCCCTAGGGGGGGACCCCCAAAATTGCCATCGATGTCCTTTTCGGGGACGGGAAGATTGCAAATTTCATGGCTGGGCGGAAGGGAGGGAGCCCAAACAAGGCCTTGAGATGGCAGTGGGTCATAAAAATGCATACCTAGAATGGGTTGCCCTGATGGAACCAAAGACTAAGACCTGCGGGGTGCTGGTGGGTGTATTTTGACCCATACCCATATTGCTAAAGCCCAGAAAGAAGGCAGACGGGGCTCTTTTTCCCCATCCCCTGCCCCTGCCCCAGCCCCAAACTTAGATGGCTTCCGTGCCTGAGACCCAAAACCGCCTTTGCCGAGCATCAATTTTTGGCTAGAGATTCATCTGGCGGGCGCCTTCCGCATTTTTTTTTCTCCAACCGGAATTATGGCCCTTCTCTTTCGACCCCATGGCGTCATTTTTTTTGTTCGTTTGTGTCCACGCGTTTGTGAGAAATGTTGCCCAGTGTTCATGGCCATATCCCCTAAATGGTGCGTTCGGCTTCCGGTTTCCCTAAAGCCATAAGACAGTCACTGGCCAAGATGTCTTTGGACGGACGGCACCTCGACCCTCCACATGTCCGTTAACCTTTCCTTTGAAAGCCCGAAAAGGGTCTCAGAAGAAGACACCCCCCGTATCCAGTCTAACCTAGTCCCTTTTGAATAAACAGAAAAAAACGAAGCGAACGTCCAAACCACCAAACCAATCCCCCTGACAACCCTTTGTGCCAAAGAAAGCAGTCAGCTCTCACGTGTGGCTTGGATTGGTGGTTAGGCTCACGTTTTGGCATTTATCCAACAGAATTAGGGGTCCATATGCAAACAACCAATCCACACCACCGACGAAGATGAACAAACAAAGAAAGGAGCCCCAAACGGAGATTCTGATCCGAACCAAAGTTCTCGATGTTTCTTTGCGGGGCCCAAGTCAGCGCTACCGCCTTGCTAACTCTTGGTTGACTTTTTGGCAGTTAAGTGGGGATTTCCCACTAAACCACAATAAGCAAACATGTAAAATGATTCCCATTCAGAATCATGAACTCAAGTCCAGTGTTGTGTCTAACATCCTTCGCACGATTTCCATCCAGGCGCCGTCGCGGTTTCAGCCGGTGGCGCTGTGTTTGCCACCTTCTCGGCTTTGACACCCGCCCCCAACATCTGGTACAGGGCCTCGCAGGCTGATGTGTTTTCTCTTTTTTTTGCATAGCCCTGGCAGCCTAACCCTGGCACAGCCTGGCGTGGACGAAAGGAGACACTAACGGACGAAGGTTTGGGGTGGGTTTGGGGTAGTCCGTTTCGGGTAGGTTCAGGCCTGGCATCGCTTTAACATCCTCAGCATCGTTTTCAACATCCTCAGCATCACCAGGCTTTGGTTGGCTGGGTTTAGTTCCAGGTTGGCTCAGGCTTGGCTTCGGTCTTGGTTGTGTTAAGTGGGGTTAGGGTGGTTCAAGGTAGGGTGCCACCTACCTTAAACCACCCAAGTGAGCTTAAACACAACCATGGCTGAAGCCAATCTTACACCCACCCTAAACCAGCCCTAAACCCACCCGAGACCAACCCCAAGAAGCCCCACCATAAACCAGCACTAAACCATCTACCTCAAGCACATCCACCCCCAAATTCGCTCTCAATAGGTTTGGAACCCACCCGGAGCCAAGCCTGAGCCGGATGTTGAAAACGATGCCGAGGATGCTTAACCTACCCTAAACGGACTACCCAAACCGATCCTAAACCTCCCTGAACCCATCCCAAACCTTCTCCTACCGAGGCGCCAACCAACCAACCAACCAACCAACCAACCAACCAAGCAACCACCTGCCAGGTTAGCCCTGTGCCAGGGCTAGGCAAAAAAAGCACCCTTTCCGGCCTCGCGGCGCAAACAAAAAAACAACAAACAGGCGCTATACAGGTGTGTCCGTTTTCTGATGCCCTGCTAAGTCGAACACTTTGAGTGGGTTCAATGGAAACCCCACTACACCCCAGAGACCTAACAACCCAAGGGGATAGCTGGGCACCAGCAAGATGCACAAAGGACTCGGCTATAAAAGGAAATTTCCTGTTGGAACCTAAAAACAGACCACACAAGGGTGATTTTTTTGTTAAGGGTAGCTTGTTGTTATATTGGCTGAAGGGATGATGCTTTCAGGTTTTATGCTCAACTTCTGTTTTCCAGGGTAGCAAAGGAGGGTCCAGGTCCAGGTAAGGTTGACCCCGGATCTAAGTAAGACCCGTCCGATTCATACCGGAGAGAATCTCTCCAAAGTGATGAACCCACACACAAAAAAGGTGGACACCCCCCCAAACAAAATCAACCAGGCGTGTACAAATCCGGGGTTTCCAGTTTTAGAATCACATGTACCAGGGGTCAATGGGCTTCCCCTTGCAAAAAAAAAAATGCAATTTACTGGTGGGTTCCTTTGAAACTGCCACTTGAGGTCCAACAAAGGGAGATTGAGGGATCCCAGCCAGGAAAACCCAGCCTGTCCTATGGCCGTCAATCACCCCCCAATATGGCCCCCCAATATGGCCCCCCCAATCCCAGTAGGGGCTAATAGTAACTAAGAAGCCTATTATGGACGAACCGGGTTCCTTTTCTGGGCAGTCCGGTTTCATATCCCCTGCTAAACTTGCGGGTTCCCTACGCAAATCTAACCACCAATCCAACCAAAAGCCTAAACAAAAACAAGTAAGCGGATGCCTGGGAACCACAAAATGTTGGCTTTTTTGGAGGGTCCCCTCTGGCCCTGGACCATCAGAAGTCTGGGAAGGCTTGTGGAATCCCTAAGACCTGGTCCAAGGGGCTCAAGCAACCCTATCAAACCCTAAACATCCTATCTAGGTTCTCCAGTAGAGAGGTTGGAATACAGGTACCCTTTTTTCTGTAGTCTATTTTAGTAGGGGAAGCCCTCTCCCAAAAATGAAACGGTACAAGGGCACCTAGCTGGGGGACCTAGCTATGGTTGTCAGGGGCCGCCAAGGACGGACATCGCGATGGAATCGGCCAACCATAGGAAAACAACCCGATTTCGGGGCTCTCAGCTACCCCACCCTGACTGGGATTTCATCCATTCCCCGCCTCCACCGCCCGGATGCGCTCAGCACGCTCCTCCTGCGGGCGAAAGGAAAGGACTGGGTGAGAGGGTTCGAAGAAATGTGCGCTCAAGCACCATGCAAATTCGGGTCTGCATGGCTATATAGGTTTATGTAGGTTTATATAGATTTAGATAGGTTGTTCTAGGTTTACATAGGTTTACATAGATGTACATGTTGATATAGGTGTATGTAGGTGTATACGGGTTTAGATAGGTTGATACGGTTGATATAAGTTATATAATATTATGCAAATATAGGTTTATACAGGCCTTACTATATCTGAATTAAAACAGGTAGTACCAAATAAAGTTGCACATAGGATCCGAACTCGATCTTTCAGTCTCCTGAGAGAAGAGCTGTTGTTCGGCTGACAAGACAGGGACTGGTCCATTCTCACCAAACCTTTTTGTAGGGGACACGCAATGCAACTGAGGATACATGGTACTGCATGGGGTTTCGAACACAAAACAGACAATCATTGGGGAGAGTATGGACATCACGGTTCTGTCCACTTAGGGTGTTGCCATCGAAAGTCATAGCATGGTGTTCGGTAGCCAGGAAACCAGTACAATAACTCGGAGGTGCCACAGTCCGTGGCTCGAAAGTTCAGTGGCTGGGCACTTGCTGCCCTGTCCTCAATCGACTCCACTTTGGACAAACGAACTTTCACGGGGATGCAGAGGGAGCGGGGAGATTTTTGGGGAAATTCCCTTGGCGCCATTTCCAATAAGCTTTGTCAAGGTGCATTTAGGGGGAATCCTCCTCCTGCTGAGTAAGGACTCAGGCACCCAGGAGACTACTTAGATGGTCTGGAAGATAGCTAAGTGGTTAGTAAGCCTGGTTGTAACCCGCTTAGCATGGTTGTAAGTCCCCTACAAACAGGGTTACTAACTATTTAGCTAAGTCCAAGACGGTCTAAGTAGCCAAATCGCAGGGAGAGGCTCTCCCCACCTGGCGCAGTGAATCGTTTGAGAGGTTTTGGGAAGAAACAAACCTCACATGCGAACGAGTGGATTGGCCAAACAAAGTACCGCAACTTTTTATTTACTAGGTCCTCCAGTAGAGAGGGTAGAATAAGGGTACCCTTTTTTTCTGTAGTCTATTTTACTAGGGGAACCCTCCCAACCAAAAAAGGGGTGAGAGGTCGGGCAGTACTGGGGGACCTAGGTCCAGCAACTCGAAGGGATCAGCAGTTGGATGGTAGCGGGCAACCCTAAACCCTACAGAGAACCAGCAAGTCGTGTCGAAGCCTTTCATGAAACGAGAGAAGCCGGCTGGTTTCAACGGCTACATTTTTGCTGTCAGGCGAAGTGTGTTGTGCGAACATGTCTTTGGAACAACTTTCCTCGAAGCGCCTGCTATTTTTTTTGCGCACGCGAATTAAGGAAGTAGGAGCCATGATTAGAGTTCGGCCCAGTTATAGAATGTATATTTTATTGTTTGCTTCACTTTGAGTCACTGGTAAAATGCAAAATGTATCCTAAGTCCACCCCAGAAAACATAGACCTAGAAGCCGTGCCAGCCTCTGCGCTGCTTCCCCTTCTTTCCAAACCGAACCAAGCGCCAAAGCTCCAACCGCTTAGTTGCCCAAGAAAGGACCCTGAAACTGGAGGCGTTCAGCTTTTGGAACCTTGACCAACCATATCCTCACTCCAAATGAGTTCCCCGGAATTCCGACTTGTCTCGTTCTTTTTCGGGAAAACCAACTTGGTACACAAAAGTTTAGACCAAAAGGAGTCGAGAAAACCAACCAGAAGCGTCCACCCTATGCTTCCTCGACCACTCTTTAAACAATTCGCCTCGACCATTGTCGTAACGGGCGTTGGACGCCTAGGGCCCAGGGCTTCGATTTGGCCAACAGCTCCGAGTCCTCGATCATGGCCAACAGTGCATCGCACTTGGCCTCGGCCATGTCCTCGGAGGGCTTCGGATCGTGGCGCGCGCGCGCGCCGACCCAGCGAGAGTCAAGTTGGAGCTCGCCTCACGCCAACTTTTTGGATCCGGTGTAGCACCATAATAGCCCAGCTCAGAGTTTGCGAGGGTGGAAGGAAACGCGACTTATGGCGACTTCCATGGCGCTCCGCACGGGTGCACGGAAGAAAGCAGGAGGGCAGCTCGGAATCAAATTTGTGGCTTGTGCCCGTGCGGCAGGTGACCTTTTGGAACAATACATGGCCCTGATGAATGGAATAACTAATCATCTATTTCTAACCGCACTGAACCAAAAATGCCACCAATGTTTCCGGCTCCTCTGTTGCTAGTGCGAACTTGTTGTCTTAATCGTGCTACCTTTTGTGAGTGGTTCTCTTGTTGCCGCAAGCGACTCGCAAGCTGACTTGTTCTCAAATCTTTGCCTGGGCTGGGCTGCTTAGGGAGCGTCAAAAGGGTGCTTCACCTGCTTCAACGACCCGATCGGAAGGGTGCAGAAACAAAAACACAACCAAGCAAGTGGGTGTGTTTTTTGTCTTTTCAGGGTACCATTTCTTTGTCCTTTTAAAGGGAAACTAACTGTTGGTGTCTCTTGCTTTTTCTTTGGCGGGAGGGGGGGGTGGGGGGGTCGGATTCCCAAAAAAACCACTTGCCCAAGCGCGGGCCAACAGACGGTAAATCAGATCTCTCTGCCGCTCGCATCTTTCTCCGAAGCAAACATGTCGAGCCCAAAAGGAAGGAAGACTAAACACACTTGCGGACAAAAAGGAACTCTTAACTTGACCATGTGGGTGTTGTGTTTTTTTTGGGTGATCCAGCGAATGGTGTTTTCCCTTTGGCAGCCTTTAAACCATCAACAGAAAGGGATACCAACTCAAAAAAAAAAACTCGCCACCCAGGTGGGAACCCACCAAACCAAAAGGGGAACAGGGCACTGTGCGTCCGAACCTCCGCTAATGCGTCAAGGGGCTGCGCTCGTTGGCGACATCACCTGCGCTTGAAGACTTCCCATCTGAGCGCCCGTTTCACACACTGACTTTTGGTTCTACATGGTGCTAAAAGACTTATATGGGGGTGGGTCCAAAAAAAGGGGTACCCCAAGCGGAACCCTGGAAACTGGACTCGATTCAATCTGCGTCTCCGACGTCTGGTGGTTTCATTTTGACCCGGACTTATATCAGCTTTACTAACTCAAGTAAAACAGGGTGAGAACCGACCCACATTCGCAAGCGAGATCGGGGCCCGGGACCTGAATTCCAAAAGGCTAAGGACGCAAGATCTGGTCGTAGAGGGAAGAAGTCCGCACTCTGCGAGGGAAGAGGTCCCTAAGCTTACCCTGCCCGGGTAAGCCGTCCCGGTGCCTCCCGCGGATTTGTTTCTTCTTCTTTTCTTTTAATCAAAGGGGCTGAATCATGATGAATCGACGTTTCCCGTGGTCATGACTGGATTTAGTTGCATAGTACCCAAAGCCAACATCCCTGTTCACGCATTCTATCCAACCAGAAAGCAGCCGAACTCGTGACTCATAAAGCGGCGGGTTCAGGAAACCATTCCTGTCAAAAGCCGCATGTTGGTTCTGGCCAAGGTAGGCCACTCCCTCTTGCACTACATGGAACATTGCCAATGCTAAAGGCCACCAAGCGGTACAGTGTGTACCGCCCCTCAAGTTGACACCGGATGCGCTTAGTAATGAGCTGATGCACTGAATCGCTTAGGCCGGAATTTTTCAGACCGGTGCGCCATACAAACATGTTTTGCTCCTTTTGGTTTCACTCCTAACCGACACAAAAAAGGTACCCTTATAACACACCCAGACACACCATCCAATCGCTGAAGTCCCTGGAAAAGACTATGTCCGTGACAGACTCCCTTTAAAACCAACTGGGGGAAAAGAAACCGCATCGGAAACTTAAGTGTAAGACACAGGTGTGTCTTTCTGCTGAGGGTGGCCGTTGTTCGGTGGGTTTAAAAGGAAACATATGGCCATGGGTCAAAATCCCGTACCCCCATCCCAATCCCCACTAAAAATCGGCTCTAAAATGGGTGGCGAATTCACCTACCAACCAAAATGGGATCCCAAAACGGTTTTGACCACCACGGCCATATAAACAAGACACACCATGTAGAACCGTGGAACGAACGAGTTGCGCGGCTGCTGAAAAGCGCCCCCCGCCTCCATCGACATGTTGCCAGCGAAGCGATGAAGCGAACGCGCGATTGCGGAGCTTGAGCCAAAGGACTGCGAGGCTGGGGTTCTCAAGGTGAGTCACTTGCTCAAAACCTCAGCAAGCCCCCACATGCCCTTGGATCGGAAGCAAACACATTAGGACCAGCTTGGTGGTTGTTTCAACCACCATGTCTCAGTTCTTCAGTGACCCTGGAAAAAAAGAATTGGAGCCCTTTTTTTGGGGCTTGGACCATTTTAGTGTTTGGCAGCCACCAAAACAAAAAGTTGGAAAAAGAGACTCGGAGCCACTGAACAACTGAGAAACCCGGTACAAAAGATGGTCGTAATCCCAGAACCATGCTTCAAGAATTAAGAAGGCGGAATTGCTATTTCTGGCTGGGACTGCCCCTTGCTAACCTTCATCTACCCGGGTTTTGATTGTGGCTCAGGTGAGGAAAGCCCTGTTCGGGGCGGTTCTTCTTGGGAAACCAAAAGCCAATTGTTGCCAACAAAAAAGAAGCTTCTGTTTGAGACAAGCACTGATTGATTCGGACTGTTGTCTTTCTTTGAGGCTTGGCGGCGCCTTTGTTTGTGGCTTTAAAGGGAACCAAAAGGAAACACACAAATAAACACAAATCCATGTTGCAGGTTCCAAAATAAAGACACCGCCAAATGGCGGGGAGTACCGTGTTGGCTCCTAGTCGACCAAGACGACTCGGAGTTCCTCAAAATGATAGGAAAGCCACCCCGCGTGGTTGGTAACTAATGGGAAACCAAGAGGAGACACACGTTGCCGTTTTAGAGGTCCAGGATTTGAGAAACAACCTGGTGAGGACTGCAGGACATTATTTAAGGGACAGCTTGGGCCATTGAGTCTCTCACAAACTTCCATGGGTTGCTCTTCCCCTGAGCAAAAAGGTCTATCACCTATTGCGTCTTAAAATAACTAGGTCCTCCAGTAGAGAGGCTAGAATAAGGGTACCCTTTTTTCTGTAGTCTATTTTAGTAGGGGAACCCTCCCCCAACAAAGGGGAGAGAAGGGCACCTAGCTGGGGGACCTAGATAAGGAGACCCCCAAAATGGCTGCGGGTTCCCTTTTGCGGGTCCCCTGAAACCGAAACCTTTTACCAGGGAAAACGAGCCCATGTCTTTTTTCCAGTCGGCCTTTGGCCACACAGAGCCATATACATCTATGTATATATATATATGGTAGATCATGCGGAAGGGGGGGTTGAGCTACATATATATATATATATATGTATGTATGGTCAGACCCCCCAACGATCTAGCTGTTGTGTCTGGAAGTCTTTTTAACTACTTCGTGTGTACAAATATATACATATATATATATATATAACTGTATATATATATATATATATGTATCAGCCCCGGTCCCAATATCAGCGCCGGTCCCAATATCAGCCCCGGTCCCAGGCACTTGACAGCGGAAAGCCTGGCAACCAGTCAGTGCCCCTTTTTGTGAGCGCATGTGCGTCAAGAGAGTATGCTCCAGATTCACTGGCGGAGCTTTCGAGTCAGTGCTCAGCGCCAAAGCCGGGCCGGGGTCCGCAACTGCGATCGTGGCACAATCAGACATGGGCTGTCCGGTTTCTGATTTTCTGCCAAGTGCTGGGCAAAATTGAAACCCAGCCACTAAACCAACTAGCAACTAAAAATCTCAGGACCCCGGCTGGCTGAAACCGCCAGGACAAATCCAAAGCTCGGCAAAAGCAGCCGTGCACCGAAAACATCTGGTAATTCAAGCGGAAGCCGCGGGGAATACGAAGGACTTCTGCCTCGTAGGCAATCTGGCGGACCGGAGAACGCGAGGTTGGGGTTCCCTGCTCGCACATGGGAACCCGAAAATGAAAGCACCAGCCGGGCTGTTCAAGATGAAGGATTGGCCAACATCTCTAACCCCTATAGCCTTTAGGCAAGCCACTACAAAGGGCACCCGTTACGTAACCCAAGTTGATCTTGCGGGATTGCCTGTGAACAGCCCAGACTAGCACCCCCACGTGGCTTAGTGTGAGGCCAGTGCGCGACTGTACATGACAAAGACCCCAGGAGTCGACCCCCCTCTCCCATTCTCTTCACTCCTGATCTCTAGAAACCCCCCCCATTTTCCCACCTCCAATTGCGGATACGCCCCCTGGAAAAAGAAAAAACAATGCTTCAAAGAGTGATAGACTCGGGAAAAACACATTTCAGCAAATGGACGCCCAGCTTGGCAACCATCATTCGAGACGGGTTTTTGCAGAGAATGGAATTGGAAGGCCAGCAAGCAAAAACAAAGCAAAAACACAGAAACACAAAAAACACATGCAGAGAATGGAGAATAAGAAAAAAAAAGCACGGACCGCATCCGAAATCATTTTCAGAAGAAGATCAGACACTGGTCCAAGATGGAGACACCGGTGACGATGGCTCCTCCCAGCCGTTCCACGGCCTCTCCCAAGGCCTCTGAGGTCTTGTCCACGATCTTAATCTTGCCGAGCAGCGCCATGGACACGTAGCCTCGCAAGGGGTCAACCAAGGCGGGTTTCATCTCGAGTTTCCTAGGTCCTCCAGTAGAGAGGTTACAAGGGTGCCCCTTTTTTGCGTAGTCTATTTTAGAAGGGGAACCCTCCCCCAAAAAAAGTTGGTAAAAGGGCACTACTGGAGAACCTAGCCGTAGTCTATTTTAGTAGAAGCCTCCCTCAAAAAGGGTCAAAGGGCGTAGCCTCGCTGCGTGTGTGAGTGTGTGCGTGTGTCTTTGTGGGGAGGGACTGGGGTTGACGGCCCACAACAGCTGTAGACTTCATGGACCCCCAAAAAGGGCTATGGGGAGGGGGGGCTATCCCTTATTAAGCCCTTAATCAGGCCTTATTAAGGGCTTTTCCTGGGCTTGTCCAGGGATAGCCCCCCCCCAATGGCCGCCAAGTTTCCATGAAGCCTCTCTGTGGACGAGGGCGTATGTGGATGCCATACGTTTTCAACCAAGTCGAGTTTCAGGGCTTCATATGGGGGTGACCAATTTTGGCTAGGTCCTCCAGTAGAGAGGTTAGAATAAGCGTAACCCATTTTTTTTTCTGTAATTAGTCTATTTTAGTAGGGGAACTCTCCCAGACAAAAAAAGGGGAGAAAGGGCACCTAGCTGGAGGACCTTGGTTTCATATGGGGTGACCAATGTTGGGAAATCCCCTCCAAAAGTAAACCCCCGCCAAAAAAAAAAACCGAGAAATGGACCACCCCATATGGCTGTGGCTCAAAATTAAACAGGAGGGGTTACGCGGGTTTTGGTCCATGTTCCACTTACCAGGGTTCCAATTTTGGTACCGTTTTTTTGAGCCACACCCATATGAATAAACAAGGGTTGATTTTCTAAGGGGTCCATTCCAACCCTTCTCTTCACTTACCCCGTCTTCCCATCTCCAGGAGCTCCAGGTGAAGCTCGTGAAGTCTTGCCGACACTCGACCGTCGGCCCAGGAAATGACCCAGTCGAACATGACTTTTCTAGGACGGTACCTTCCCCCATTTTTTTATTCAGGGATGCTTCTTTCCAGAAAACCGCCAGAAACCCAGGGAAAAACGGACCAGGCTTTTTTTGGGGAAAAAAACAAACGATGATTGACAAGAATGGGGAATCAACCCCTGGAACTTTGGCTCCTTTTGGGCGTCCTGAAAACCAAACGAGCCTGCTAAAAGTTTAACGTTTAGTGGTTTAATGGAACACCCATTAGTTGGCAAAAAGTTAAAGTATGTTAAAGTCCTAACGTCCAGGCAAAATGCACCAAAGAAACTGTGCATAAACTCCAGTAACTCTGGGTGAACTGAGACCACTTTAATCTATATCTATGTTCAACCAAACTGCAAGCAATGACATCAGATCCCGAGATTTCCCAAAAACGGAAAGGGGGTACGACGGCCACTTGACATTGCAACCAGTTTTCTGGGTCATACGTTTTTAGTTGGTTTGAGTCTCCAAAATTGTCTCTCCCCTGCAAATTGACATGGACCCAAAACCCCCCAAGAGCGGATTCCTCCTAGGCCCGTTTCTGGGTTGCTCTTCCCGAGTACAAGGTCCCACCTTTTTGTAGGGTCATGGAAAAACTATGTGTAAACCCTGGGCAGCCCTCAGATCTTTTTACAGTGGGTCAAATGGAAACCCCTGTTAAACCCGAAAGGCAAACACCTGAGGCTACAAGTTGAGCTTGCGAATCAAATGGAGACCCAACCACCAAAACACCAAAGGCCCCCAAAATTCCAAGGAACCGGACGGCTCGCTGCTTGAGCCGCCGCCCAACCCCAAAAAAGTTATGTCCGGATGGGGCGATTCGCCCCCCATTTCTCGATCGCGATGTCCGAACATGGGACCTGTAGGGAAGCCAACCGCACGGGGAAGTTACCCCATCCAACCATTGCGAATACGCCCACCGGAAAAAAAAGGAACGTATGTGCGGCAGATGATAGCTTCTCACTACAGCCAACAAGGGAAAGTGACAAATAGATATTCCTTCCAGCAAATGGAAGCGTCATTCTGGGGCCATCGATGACACACACCAAATTGGCCGTGGGTCAAATCCAAATCGTACATCCCAATCCCCAGCAAACTGGTGCACCTACTCAGTTGTTCAGTGACCCTGGAAAAAAAAGGGAACCCTTTTTTGAGCTTGGACCATTTTAGTGTTTGGCAGCCACCAAAAAAAAGAGTTGGAAAAAGCAACTCGGAGCCACTGAACTGAGCCTAGCGAAAAATGGGATCCCATCGGTTTAAACCCCACTTGGCTCAATTCGGCCGGGCAGCACACGAGACCGCCCGCCACTCCGAAGCTCGCGCTGGAACAGGCGGCGGCACACGCGGAGGCCGTCGAGGCCGTGCCGTGCATCGGGGCGATGATGCCGAGGCCCGCCAGGACGCCTTCAAAGGCCCCCAGGCGGGAGGTCTTGCTCTTCCTGAGTGCTTCCACTCGGACGAGGGATCCGGATGCATGAAAAACACCGATCGAACATGGCAACTTGTAAATGGTGGTGTCCAACTTTATGTTGGTGGAAAAGAAGCCATGTTTCAAATGGGCAAAATGTATCTTTTGAGGAGCCCTGACGAGCTTTACGAGTTACTTTGCCCTGCAAAAGCTGGAAATCCTGAAATATATCGATTTTGTCATTTTGTGGTCGTTCTTTTGTCATTTAGGGCTGCCATTTGTTTGTCTTTTTTTTTGTCATGCTTTCTCCGTTGCTCTCCCATCGAGATTGGGAGAAATGTGGCCGGTGGTTTACCGCTAAACTGGTCTTCCCAAACACTGTCAAGTCCAGGAACTCAATGAGCAAGTGGGGACAAAAGAAAAACCACCACTTTGTGAGTCCCGAAAACATACAATAGGCGAATAGGCGCACACAAATGAAGGAGCGTGTAGGTCCTTTACACTGGCTCAAGGTCAACTGAGTGCTTCTCAGAAAGGTTGATGGGTTTCTCAGAAAAGTTGATGGGTTTCTCAGAAAAGGAAGACGTTTCAGAGCACCCACCGATCCATCTTTCGAGTTTTTGTGTTTTTCTTTTTGTGTGGTGGTTCTATTTGGGGCAACCAAAAGGACAAACATCCGTGTTGGTCCCAAAAAACAACAGCCATGATGGCTGCTTGAGCTCCATGTTCCGCAAAATGGGACGGTTCAAAGCACTATATTTATTTGAATCTGGGGGGGGTCCCAAATAGGAATCAGTCTCTTCAAAATGGTCCAATCGAAATTGTCTCTCTTGAGAGCTACCCCCATTTTTGTGTTGTTCAAGGCAAACCAAAGGACAACCACCATTTTGGGAATCGCCTAAAAACAGCACCTCCATCTTCTGTTGGTTTCCCTTTGAACTTCCATCGGCTTTGGTCCACCAGTTTGAGAATGATGTTGGGGTTCCCTGCTAATCTACAGGCCGGGCAAGTTTCGCGTATGGGCTACATTGGAGTGTCCCCACGCCCAACTAAAAGTGGTTTCCCTTCGCTTACCCGAGAAAAATGGGTATTCTCTGTCAGCTTCGGATTTTTCCAGAGCACCCATATCGACCCCCCAAAGGGCAGCCCTGATTGGAACAGTCCGGATTAATCCGAACAATACCCTCAGGAGCCAAACCCATTGTGATGTCCAAGACGTGTTGGCCACAGGCCGACGTGCTTCTTCAATCGTCCCCTTGTTTACACACCTCCAGGGGTTTGAAGCGCCACAGGGTTTAGGGGTCCCAGATCCCCACTCAAAATGGCGGAGTTGTTTCCTTCTGGTGTCCCTTCGCAACCACACAAAAATTGGTGTGCCCTCAAGAAAGACCCACATGATGCCCACCAGTTCGGGTCCCTAAAAAAACACTTCTCATCAATTACCCCCTGAAAAAAGACTCACACTCATGTGTTTTCATCAGGTCCCTTGGAAGTTACCCTGCCACGATCAAATTGGGTCCCTTACTTCCAAAAGAAACCGGAAAAGCTTGGGGTAGGCCATGTTCGGGAGTGTCTTTTGGGGGAATGCGCTTTTTGTTGGTTTCATTAAACAAAACAATATGTTGTTTATTGTGATTTGTTCTATGTAAAAAAACAACAACCAAAAAACACAAGGAAGCCGGTTGCAAGGGGCCATCCAAAAGGGCTGCCAACATCCAAACGGGGTTCCAAATCGGTCTGCTTGTTCCACAAGGCTCAAGTCCCAACGGATATGTGCCATCTGCCTTCCCAGAAGTAAATTCTCTATCAGCCATGATCCTCCTACATCTGCGGTACACAGAAAAATCAATGTTCAGATTCTGTTGATGTTCAGTCTAGCCCTAACATATATATATATATATATATGTACACATATACAATAAACAAATAACTAACTAAATAAATAAACAAATAGATAAATAAACAAATAAATAAAACATAATGAACTAAATAGATAAATAAATAAATAAATAAATAAATAAATCAAATAATAAAGATAATAATACATAAATTAATAAATACATAGATTAATATGTATATATATATATATAATGCCATCGGGAGTGTTTCGAGACTTCGTTGGTCAGACCGCGTTTCTGCCAGTATTCGCACCACATGACGGAAGTTTGCCCGCGTTTTTCTCAGTGTTTTCACTGCATCAGCATGGCCAACCAGTGCGCCCTTTCTGTTCATGTCTTGAAGGGTACTTTCTTCACGGATGCTTGGAGTGGCGTGGGGGGTTGGGGGGGAGTAATGTTGATTCGACGTCGAGCTGAATATTCTTAGATGCCAACTTGGGTGTTTGGCTAAAGGTCAGTCGTTCCATGTTCTCAGCACATTAGCACATTGTAGGGATGCCATGCTCGGTGTTGCTGTTGGAGTCTCAATCTGTGGCATACTTCTTCGTCTTCTGGGATGGACTACAGCGAGCCTCTGGCAAAAGTTGTTTCCATGAGGCCAGACTCTTGTCGGTTCACCGCCGTCTCCTTAGACCTTTGCGAGCTTTTTAGGGTCTAGGCTTTCCATTGTACCCACTAAAAGTAAAGTCTTCGCCGCAGATCTGAGGAAAAAACCCTGCTTTAAAGCGATGGAGATTCAGTGTGCTTCGTGTTTGCCAGGGCAGGCGCGCACACGGGCACATGCGCAAACATCCACGCACATCCTTCGGCCCCAGGGTGCTTTCGCTCTCGCTTTCGCCAAGCCCGGGACCGGAAAAGGCCCCAAAGAAGCAAGGCTGGAGGTCGCAAAAGTGAGTGGCGCCCCAGCGAGAAGGCGTCTGCAAGTGCACCAGTTGGGATATGTATTTAAAATATATATATATATATAATATATTGATTTATTTATCTATCTATTTATAGGCATGTGTCTGGTCCTGGGACCCCAAAAATGGATTTTGGGATTCCTGCTGATTTGCTTTGAACCAACCTTACAAAGGGTACCAACTCAGAAAACATGCACCCTGACATGCGCATGTTGGGTGTGTCATTTCCTTCCCCGTAGATGTCGGAAAATATTGAGTCTCTCATAATATGAAGGGTGTCGGACATCACTTCTCCTGAAAACTGCACTGCCCTTCCGCCAAAAATATGCCTTCCTCACACACACTGGGAAGATCATGCCATGTTAGCCTGGAGATTCGGAATACTAAGCCGAACACCACCATTCCAATTGCTTTTGGGACAGTACTTTCGGATTGGAACATGGGAACAAAGAAGTTGCAAGTTGGTGGGTGCTGGTCGGGTCTGATGACGACCGCCCACTCACTTCCTGAGTGGCTGGCCCACAAAAAAGTAGCCACACTTTTTGTGTGCCACTGACATGGTCCAACTCCAACAAGTGAAACTTAACTGGGCTGTCCGTTTACTGCTCCCCTGCTGAAAGCTTAATTTTTAGTGGTCCATGAACTCAGGAAGTCGTGCCACTAAATGATCCCCTGAATCTTTTCTCCTGAACATGGAAGCAAATGGATGACCTCAAGTGAGCCAGCCCTCCGCCGAGCTTCTGCACCCTCTCCAAGCAAAGCCAGGTCATGATGGCCGCCGCTGCTGCTATAAACGCCGTTCGAACAAAGTGCATGGAGTGGCCTCACCGAGCAAACTCGTCGGTGTCTCGAGCGAGGGCACCCCCTCTTCTACAGACGTTTGGTCGGTTTTCTAATAGGGAAACCAACCGGTTTCGACCGAAATCTAGGCTTGGGGAACCAACCTTACAACAAAAACCACATGGGTTCCGCCGTTTTGAGGAGAAAACTGTGGCAGAACTGCTCTGGAACTGAGGATACCTGGACAACTAACTAACTAGCCAAAACAAAATCGAGAATTCACCAACCATAAATTTTGGGTGGCAGTACCTCAACAGTCCGGGTACCCTTTTACCATAAACATAGGTGTCCTTTTCGGGAAAATAGATGGCCCTGGTAGTTGATTGAACCACCAGGGAAACCAGGAATCGCCCTGTATTGTTTAAACCAAATCAACCAAAAAGGACACCCATGACCACAAATCTTGGGCGGCAAGAACCCATGAAGGGACGGTTGAGGGTCCAGGTACCCTTTTTAGGGTTAACGGCGGCTTTTGGGGCGGTCGGGCTCAAGCAAAGGAGGAGCCATGGGGTTGGCGTTTTCTCAGGTACGGCCAGGAGGGCTTGGCGGTCCGTTTTCTGAGTGCGAAAAGTTGAAACCTTTGAGTGGGTGAAACGGAAATCCCCCACCAAGCACGGAAAAAAAGAGCTTTTGAAGGCTAAGGGAATGACTACGAACCGCCAACATAGGTGTGAAATGTTGAAGGGGCCCCGGACCCAAGCTGGTGGGCATCATTTCTGGACTCAAGTCCACCAACCTGTGGTTGGTGGTTCTTTCTTAACATTCACAGCACCAGCTTTTGACACATCTTCTTCATCTAGGTCCTCCAGTAGAGAGGCTAGAATAAGGGTACCCTTTTTTTTCTGTAGTCTATTTTAGTAGGGGAACCCTCCCCCAAAAAGGGTAAAAGGGCACTACTGGGGGACCTAGTCATTAGATGTCCCTCTTTCCCATGTCTGAAGCATGTCTTGCTCATTCTGGTTGATTTTGAAGGGTTTCCGCCTCAAGGAGGAAGAAACAGGTAGATGGATCCAGAAGCGGGGGCTCTTGTGCAAGGGATTTTGTTTTTTGGGGATTCATCCCAAAAAAAGGAAGGGGATGGAAAATACAAGTTCCTCAAGAAACACACACGCACACACACACACACAAACAAACATACAAGTACGCAAACGCAAACACACACAAACACACGCACACACACACACAGACATACACACACACACAAAAAAAAAGAAGCAGACACACGCACACACACACACACACACACACACACACACACACACACACACACACACACACACACACACACACACACACACACACACACACACACACACACACACACACACACACACACACACACACACACACACACACACACACCCACACCCACACCCACACACACACACACCCACCCACGCACCCACGCACCCACGCACCCACGCACCCACGCACCCACGCACCCACGCACGCACGCACGCACGCACGCACGCACGCACGCACGCACGCACGCTCGCACGCACGCACGCACGCACGCAAGCACACACGCACACACACGCACACACGCACACACGCACACACGCAACACACGCACACACACACAACACACACACACACACACACACACACACACACACACACACACACACACACACACACACACACAGCCACACAGACACACAAACACACACACACACACTCAAACACAAACACACACACACACACACAGACAGACACACTCACAACCACACGCACACAAACACGCAAACAAACATACAAGTACATCAAGACACAGTCACAACACACAAATACACAAATACACAAATACACAAATACACAATTACACAAATACACAAATACACAAATACACAAATACACACACACACAAACAAACAAACGCACACTCACACGGAGACACACACACACACACAGAGACACATACATTTACCCACACACACACTCACAACCGCACACACGCACACACGCACACACGCAGGTTCCGCCGAAGAAAAGCAAAAAAGAAGACAAACAAAGAAGGGGAATCTAAGTGCTGGCCAAGTGCCGAGATAGGCGAACCACAGGCATCCGCTGAGGATCAGGAAGGGCACGTCGGCTGGGACCTGGTGATCGATGAGGCTCAGTTGTTGCTTTGTCTCGAATGGTAGGTTCAGGTTTCCTTTTTCATCGGGAGGCTCAGGTTAAGTGTGTGTGTGTGTGTGTGTTGTGTTTTTCTTTTTTCCTTTTTTTAAACGAATGGTAGGTAGCCATTTTCAGCTTGGTTCGAAGGGGGTGGTCTTTTTAGTGGGGAACTGTCTGATGGGTTGGTTCTCAAGGTGAACCGAAATGGATTTGCTGGTTTGAGAAGTAAACCATCCCCTATGGTTTCCTTGAAGGGAATCCCCTTGTGGTTCATTCCTAACACCCGGAACGGTCGTTCCCAGCTGAGCACCAGCAAGTAAAGGCTTGCCTTGGACAAGTGAAGAGACCTGCATGGCTAAGTTGGGCCCGTTTTCAGGAAAGCTTGGTGCAACCAGTTGAACGAACCCAACCAAGCCGTAAGCATGTTAGATTGAACAAACATGTTGTTTTTTTAGAGGAACCTCGTCCTCCCAAAAACAAGGAAACAAATGATGATTGTCCTTGTGGTTTCCTTTAAAAACCATAAACAAGGGGTACCCTCAAAAAGAAGACACACCCAAATCCACAAGGCATTTCGATTCAAATCAACCAGCGCGTCCTTGTGAAAATTTCTGCAAGAGCCAATGAGAGCGCCGGCAATGAAAGCAGACACGCCCGAGCCGATGTGAGAGAGGTCAATGACCAGGAGTGGCCATGTGGCAAGAAGAACCTGGGCTGCCCTCAGATCCCCCGCTAAAAGTTTAACTTTTAGTGGTCTCAATGGAAACTGCCACTAAACACTAAAATGCTAAAAACTCGGGGGATGGCTGGGAGCCACCAAGGAACGTAGATGGTATATTTGATTCGCTGGGGGCCAGAGACGATCGCAAATGCGATGAGGGAGAGGGAAAACTGAATGCAGGCGGAGAGGTCCGGCATGCAGATCATGTCCATCCCACTGGAAGCCATGCGTCCTGCAAGGAAAACATGCCGACATGTTGATGGATGTGTACACATACAGTGTACCAAACATGCATATGCGTGTTTCTCACAATTAGCCAGCCCACGTAGTTGGTGGTTGATATATTTTTTGGCTTTTCTTTGAAACCATCACCAAAAGGGTCCGATTTCTACTTTGAGGTCACATACCTGTGTTGTGGTGGGATTTGGTTCCAGGAGGCATACGCTACTTCACGCCAGTTCAAGCTGATACAGTCGGGCTACGTCAGAAGCCGAAATCCAACGAGGGCCCAATATCCATTCTCGATGGAGCAGCTTTCAAAACGCACTGATTCGGGCAAATTATGACACTTCACCGCGCTGATCTCGAATCCCCGTAATACCGGGTTGGCGAGAGGGTAGATGGTCATCCATGTCTTGCTCGTTTGCGATCCATCCCTTTTTCCCAGCCAATCCACCACCTGGGAACCGCCTTTGGACGAACCGCCTAATCAAAAAAGGCTTTCATCTGATGGCGATTGCTGTCTCCTGAACGTCCATTTGCTAAGCCCCTCAAAGGAAAAAACAATGGTCATAGATTCCTTTCAAAACCAACAGGGCAAAATAATAATAACAAAAACAATCTTAAGCAAATGGAAGGGAAGAGAAGTTGAGGTACAGCATGGAGCTGCACTACGCATCATCAGCATCACCAGCAGTTATCATGACATCATCATGTTCATCATCATGTTCATCATCATGTTCATCATCATCATGTTAATCATCATCATCATTTGCATCATCATGTTCCTCATCATGTTCATCATCATGTTCATCATCGCTCTTCTTTTTCATATACGCTTCAAGTGCGCCGTTAGACCCGACTGGAAATAATTGTCATGGTAACTGTTGGTGATGCTGATGATGCGTAGTGATGATTACCATCAGGATGATGATGATGATGATGATGATGATGATAACATGATGATGAAAATGATGATGATGATGATGATGATGAACATACCAATGACGATGAACAAGATGATGAAAATGATGATGATGAACATCATCGTCATGTTCATCATCATCATTTTCATCATCTGTTCGTTAACTGCTGGTGATGCTGAGGATGCGTAGTGATGATTAGCCTTGGATGATGATGATGATGATGATGACGATGAAAATGATTCATCAGGCTCATCATCATCCTCATTTTCATCATCATGTTCATCAACATCATCATCATTTTATGATGATGAACATGATGATAAACATGATAATGATGATGATGATGATGATGATGATGATGATGATGAACATGCTGGTGATAATGAACGATGAGCATGATGATGAAAAGGATGATGGTGTGCCGTTGTCATGATAACTACTGCTGATGCTGCGGAGAGGATGAGGAACATGATGAAGAACATCATGATGAAAATGATGATGTTGATGATGATGATGAACATGATGATGAAAATGATGATGAATGAAAATGATGATGATGATTGATGATGATGATTGATGATGATGATGATTATGATCACACTGTTGTACAAACAAAATGGCTCTAACTCTGACCCGTGCCATGTAGAAAAATAACCGTCATGCCAAGCTTCGCAATGAATTAATAGTTACCCCCCCCCCCCACAAATCACCTACTTATCCACAACACCTCACCAACAACTTAAGAAAAACCTAAAGCCAGCACCGCCAAAACCAACCACAATGCAAAATGCAGACCCGTTCTGCCAAAATTGAAAAGATGCGCAGTCACAATCCGCACCTGCCCGACCACGCAGCGCGGAAACACGGCCAAAACCCCGAAAAAAGAAATCGCGAGAGTTTCGCCCTTCAGAATAATGCAGAGTACAAAGAAACGCGCCAAGATTCGCCTCCTCATTAACATTTGAACAAAAAGCTGGAATCCCCCCGCCCAGACGCCGTAAAATAGGGGAGGCAAAGCCAGCACCCACAAAACAAACAGCATTCAAAACGCGCGTTCTGCCAAAATTGAAAAGATGCGCAGTCGCAGTCCCCCAACATGGTTTTCTTGCCCAAGTTTCCACAGACGAGGGCACTTCTTGTAACATCAAAAGCATGATCATTATCGTGGCGCTCTTCTTTTTCATGTATGCTTTAAGTGTGCCGGTAAGCCCGACAAAAAATAGCGTAGTCATAATTGTTCTAAGGAAGCCGGGGGCGGCAGCACAGGGCGGCAGCCCTTAAATCCGGCTACGCCTCCTTGGGGTAGCATGTCGCCGCTAGGCAGTTAGCCTGCTAGCTTTAGCTATAGGGGGTGCACCCTGGTGCCGCCGACCCTCGCCACTTGGTCGTGATGCGCTGCCTAAATCCGGCACCTCTGCATCACCAGCTCGGGCTTGCGGTTTTGCGTGCCTGTGGGAAACCCTCGCAAAACATCGCGTATATGCAGGGTTTAGGCCATGTGACTGACGTCATCAGGGCGTGGGGTTGGGCCTGGGTGATGCTTCAGCGGGGCTTGGTCTGCATCATCCAGACTTCCTTCTAAAAAGCCTTTCAACCCATGAAGCACTGTTTTTAAGAAGGTATCGGAGGGATATAAGCGAGGCTCATTTTCGCGCATTTTGGCGCCAAGCGCTGCCGGGCATGCCGGCGATGCTGGGTCCTCGCTCTACAAAACGCTGTAAATACCGTCAAAAACTGCTGTGCTGAGCGGTGGGCAGGCTGTTGTTCTGTCCGTTTTGCTTTTGCTGTGGCTGGCTCGCGTGCTGCGCGGTCCTTGCTTTTTTCGCGTTGGTTTTCGGGCCTTTTGGCGCGCGCGCGCGCGCGCGCGACCCCAGCCACAAAAACGCTGCTATTTACGGTGTTTTGTTGCTTTTGCGTTTCCGGGCTGGCTTGCGGGCTGTTCTTTTTGGGCTGCTTTTTCTGCGGCCTCTGGCGCGCGCGCGCGCACGCGCGCGCGACCCCATGTGAGCCTTCTGGTTTGGGTCCTGGCTAGGGCCCGAAAGCTGGCATCCCCGGCATCATCTGGGGTTGGGGTGGGCAACATGCATAACCTAACCAGCCATATCATAGCACAGGATACGTTTCTCATACAAAAAACATGACATGACATGGTATAACTTCAAAGAGGCGTAGCTGGCTAGAGGCCGCAGGCCCAGAAAATAAATCCCAAGGGTTGAAAAAGGGCCACTTCCTTCATGTTCAAAGGGAAAACACAGAGAACCCAATCCTTGTTTGGATTGGACCTTATTCTTGAAACAAACGGGCGTGTCTGAAAATTGGGGACCCCCAAAAAATCATTCCAGAGGTTCCTGGTTCTTTTGGTTTCCCTTTAAAACCACGCCACTTCCGGAGGTCCCTGGTTCCTTTTGGTTTCCCTCGCCAAGAAAGCAGGAAGCCTCCACAAAAATATCCCTTCCCCAAGTCCAGGCCGACCCGACCGTCGGCCCGAGCTCTACTTCTCTCCTGGGCTTGCCGGTTCCTCTGGCGGCAAGATGCTAGATTCTGGGCTGCCCGATGTCTGATCCCCCGCTAAAAGTGAATAACGTTTAGTGGGTTGAATGGAAACTGCCACTAAACACTAAAAAGCTAAAAGGCTAAGGGGATGGCTGGGAGCCACCAAGTATTGACAATTGCATTGTCGGATGAAGTGAATTGATTGATATGACGCTTTGACTTATTGAATGTTGACTGATGCTTTTATATTAGATGTTGATTCATGCTCTGATTTTGAACAGGCGCGCATATGAAGTGAGGAACCCACTTGAGGCTGCGAAAGGGAAAGAAACAGTTCCATGGTGCAAATGCCATGTGTTCGCGAGTGTGCTTGAGCACCTTGCAATGCTGCACAAAGTTGCTTCGCGAATCTGGGCGAGCTGGCAATCGGCAAGCTCTGCGATACACAATGTGTTGAATTCGGAATCAACGGAAGCCCATGAGATTGTGTCATGGCTACTGGCTGCTCCAACCTGCATGGGGGTTCAGGAGCCGTATCAATTGAAATGTAATGTTGACCCCATGCTAAACTCCAAAAGCGATGGAATCCCCACTAACAAGGAACACCCCCTATTTATCAAACAGGGGTTCTACTCAGATCCGGGGTTAACACTAATTAGACTGATTCCAACAAAAAACGGAGCCAGCCCTTTTCATCTTCTGGATTCCGAAGTCAACGTCTGGCTTCGAAAATGCCACTTTTCCACTGGGGGAAACCGGTCGCTTTCGGGGCGTTGCCACTACGAAAGTTCAGGTTTTGAAGCCAAAACTCTGGTGGACCCAACAGAACTGCGATTGCGGCCTACATCCCAGAACAATTCCAGAAAGCAAAGACAGCCGCTGACTCCAGTCCGACCTATTTGTGGTTGAGGCTTAATTTCCTTGCGGCATTTGGGTGTCTCTCTTTTAGAAGACCCAAAACATGGCGGTTGTATTGGGCGTCTCTGTTTTTAGGGGACCCAAAACAAGGTGGTCCCTTTGGCTTCCCTTTTGAAGCTGATTAAAAATAAAAGGTGCCCTTCAAAAAGGACGCTTTTACTGTGAGAGTGGTCACCTCGCAGCCGAGGCTTGTTGACTAGGGGTCACACCCTCCCCCCAATTCCATGTTTAAGGGGGCAGGGACAGCATGGACAAACACGTCTTCTGAAGTAGAGAAATCATGCAACTTGCACAAATATGGTACTATGGCGACCAAAACCAACAGGCGTTTGCTTCGGATAAATTGGCTATAAAAGCTTATATATATAGACCTTGATCTTACTTAAATCAGGCAGTAACCAGGTAGTGGAACCACCTACCGAAATGGATGAGGGTTTTGAGCGCTCATCTCAAAGTGAGTTTTTCTTCGCAAGCGTCACCTCTTGGCATTAGCGATCGAATACGGCACTCGCACCTGAAAGAGCCCGGCCGGAAACTCTACGCATTCGAAACAAACAAACTTGATGTAGTAACAGGGACCCAAATGACACGAACGCTTCAAGTCATGTCTCAGGTATCTTCATCTTTCAGGCACTCAGGCGCAACACTGAAGGCCAATCCTTTGCCGCATTGGCACAGCTGGATCGACCCAGCGCTCGTTGAACGTATTTTCCGATGTCCCGGACTGCTGTTTAACGCAATCCGTGATATTCCGTGGAACCAAAGCATCGCACGGAGCGTGGGTTTCTCGCATGGTTCTACGAGAATTCGGGAACCGAGGCACCTTCGTGCGGGCCTTTCGAAAACGAGAACCAAACATTTCCGCGAGCTTTTGCAAGTGCAAATGGCCATGGGTCAAAATCCAAATCGTACCCCCAGTGAACATCCCAATCCCCATAAAAAAAGGTTCTAAAATGGGTGGTGAGTTCACCTACCCCAAAATGGGATCCCAAAACGGTTTTGACCCATAGCCAAATGGGTCCGTGTCGAAGTGCGAAACTCTTTCAATTCGAGGAATGACCGAAGGTCTATGAACTATGAACCTCTTTACTTACCCCTTAAAACTCCAAGCCCTGGGGAAGTTAATCTTTTACAGACATACAGCCCATGTTACCCAAAAAGTTGAAAAGTTGTGTTTTTAAGAGGTAAGTTTAAGTTGTAGTGTTGCCATGTGTTTCTCAGATGCCCGGTGGCCATGGGAAAAAGGTTGCATCTTTGGGTTGGTCGGTTGAGCTTAAAGGAATCGGAACCCTTCCCCCCCCAAAAAAAAAAGAGGCGCCACTGGGCAACAGAGGTTCCTAACACCAATTGGCCAAGGCATCTGAACAGTGTGTGTCCTTCCGCTGGGGGAGAAAGGGTCCACTCGGGGTTGAAAGGAAACCCCAGTCCGGAAGCCCATCTGAGACAAATTACAACCTGACGCCAAAGAGTCGAACCCATAATATAAAGAATCAAGAGGGCGGATTTCCGTCGATATCCGCACCCTTTATGGCTAGGCCTATCCAACCTATCCTTCACTTACCCGGGTTTGCTGGTGACTCATTTGGGCAACCTTACTTGGGGACCCAAACTGGTGGACGTCAGAACTCGGGGACTCAGGCAACCACCTACCACTTTGGAGGTTCAAACTCTCAACATTCAGTTCGCGATTTGTGCCATGGTCAAACTCCTTACATGGCTCGTGGTCATTTTTCCCTTACCAGGAAACCTCATCATGCTTGTCTAAACTCCTCACAAGGGGTCCATGACCGTTTCGGCCAAGCCAGTAAGCAAGTCTTTTGACCACGCATAAAAACCAAAGCCATGTGGGTCTTTCTGTCTTGGAACCTCCAAACCAGACTTCGGTTCTCCGATGTAGTGTCCCTTCAAAGCCGCACCCAAAACGGGTAACAACTCCCAACTGAAGGCGCCCAAAATGGAATTCGGTTCTCCTGTCGGTTTCCCTAAGCCCACCCAAAAACGGCTAAGAACTCCCACTAGGTCTTCCAGTACAGTGGGGGTTAGAAACCCTTTTTCTGTAGTCAATTTTTAGTAGGGGAACCCTCCCCCAAAAAGGGGGAGAGAAGGGCACTACTGGGGGACCTAGCCCAAAAAGAGTCTTGGACCAACTGAAGGTCCCATCTGAAGGTCCCGACACTCAGCCCGGGGAACTGGCGCTCAGAAGCTCATCCTCGCGCGTGGCAGTCCGGGAAAGGGGGGACACTCATACTGTGGATGGACGAAATCCTGCACCACCTAAGACACCTGGAATGATGATTCCCCTGTGCTCACCAACAAAAACATTGGTTTCCCATAGTCTATCCACATGGCAGTGGATGTCGAACATAGGGTAACCCCAAAATGGGTCAAGCCTTGTAAATGGGTTACCAAGGACTAAACCCTGGTCCCGGCGTCCCGGGCTGAATTTTAACCCACAGCCATATTTTAAGAAGCCTCAACCCCCCCCTAAAGAAGCATGTCTCAAAGGGGGGGTAAGGGGGCGGGGGGTTTATGCTTTCTTAAATATTGACTCACCCAAAGGAGGGATCCAACATCGCGTGATTTCAATTTTGCGAATTGACTCCTCAAAAGTCTTGAGCCGATGTCTTGGGTTCATGTCGCAAGTCTAGTCACCAAAACGGAAACATAACACGGTCGAGACCCTCCGATCTGTTGGCTCACTCGAAGTTTCACACTTTACCCAGCGCAAGCGAGCTTGCCGCTTCAGCTTGTTTTAGAGGTTGTTTGTTCCTGAAAAACAAGATATTACGGGATACAATGGATACATTCAAACACCACAAGTACAGGGAACTCCTCTAAACCAGCTGGTGAAGGGAGCATTCTTGTTTTTTTGTTGTTTTTTTTTTTTTTTGTTTTTTTTTTTTTCTGTTTTGCCCCGCAACAAACATGATACGTCACCCTTCCTTCCCATCACGCTCAATGGGTCAGTTTTGCCCCCGACTTGGCTTGCCTTTCGGGTGTTTCTCAAACTGGCGGACCCAAAAGAAAAATCATTTTTCCCTTTAAATACTCGTAACCAAAAATGTAGCGTCAACAAAGCCACAGCCTTTTCATTTGGGTGTGGATCAAACATAGGGTAACACGGTAACCGCACAACGGAGCCCATGGAAATGGCGAAAACCTGCGGTCCAATTCCCGGGATCTAATTTTGACCCATACCCAGTTGTGTTTGTTCTTTGGGGTTCCTTTCAACCAGCAGTCGTCTCCGTAGCCATTCGTGCCTGATCACGGAAGCTCACCATAGGTCGCAGGGACCTGATGGTCCTCATATGATCTTCGATCCTCTGTCCATAGTATTTGTCGTGACTTTGTTGAGAACGTTGAAGGCTGAACATGAAGAAAGGTTCTATATAAACAACAATTGGATATGGGTTCGTCGATCCTTTGTGAACGGGTGTTACCATTTGGCAGGCACGCTAAATGTTGACCGGTAATGTAAACCCAGGAGATAGCCACCCGTCCCACTGGGGGACTGTTCCCGCCAGAAGTGGAACCTGAATCCAACCACTAAATGGTCCCCAACTTCGGGGCCCCTGGTACGGCACCACCAGGCGCAAGGTCATGTAAAGACCATGAGCTTCTAAGATCCACGGGACAAAATCCCGGGGAACCCAAAATCCGGCCCTCTACTAGAGAGGTTTGAATAAGGGTACCAACTTGTTTGTGTAGTCTATTTGAGTAGTCCCTCAAAAAAGGGTAGAAGGGCAATAGTGGGGGACCTGGCCAAAATCCATCCCGAAACCGGTGGGTGTTCGAGTTGGCTTCCCGTTTAAAAAAAAATGAAACAGGTACCCTCAAAACAAAACACCCCCGTAAAATGTATAACGTCAAATCGCTGGAAGTCAGAAAACATCTTTGGAAGAACAAGTGAAGTCATGTGTGTTCCCTTCGCGGGCAGCGAAAAATGGCTCACAAGCATGGCCTGTGAAGCATGGCCAACCGTGAACCCCGTTTTGGGGGGGTCCCTCATGACACAAAACCCCCCGCAGATCTCGTGAAACGGGAGTGCCGGGTCCTGGGTGCTCAGTGACCTGCAGTGAGAACTCGCCAAACCCATGGAGTTGCATGGGCAAAAAAAGAAGAAGGGACCCACACTTTGCGAGCTTACGACTAAAAATGGGTCCAAACCCGAAAAGTGACGAAAGTCCGGAAACTCAGGGAGTGAGACCAATGTGGGCATGAGCTTTAATTCGGTAGCCTGTGGACATCATTTAGGTGTCCTCCAACCACTTGGGAGGTGTCTACTTGTTTGCTTGCTTCAGCTAAGGGCGGGTTCTTTTCGAGCCATAGGTCAGCTTCCGGGGTTCGTTTTCTGAACTTCCGCGTGCTTGGTTGTTCGGGGCTGGCCGCTGTCGGACTGAGGCTGGCTTCGGATTTGTTTATGAACACTGCACATAAGCAACGCGGGGGTGTCGTTTTGCTGAGAGCACCCATTTAGGTGTTTTTTCAATGGAAACCAGAAAGAAAACTCATTTTGGGGGGTCCTATTTTCAGACACTCCCATGTGAATGCCCGCTTGCTGCACATCCCAAGTCGGCCGACGCTTGTTTCTGTAGATTGGATGCCAGTTTGTTTCTCTCTTGCGCGTCACTGCTCGTGGCAAGTGAGATCACAAGCTTTTCTGCTGGAGTCTGTGAAAAATGAAGTTGGCTGCGCTCTTTGCAAGCTGACAGTTGAGCTGTCTAGCCAAAAGCGACACAATCTAGAAACCGAGCAGACCGGCGAGAACGTCACATCTCATGCCTGTGGCATGCCATGTTGTCTCACAGGTCATATGGCTCAAACCTTTCCCTGTTCAGTTAAACAAGGGGTTCATACAACCACCATTCTAGGTCCTCCAGTAGAGAGGTTAGACTGAGGGTACCCGATTTTTTGTTTTCTTTCCGTAGTCTATTTTTGTAGGGGAACCCTCCCCCAAAAAAGGGGAGAGAAGGGCACTACTGGGGGACCTAGGGATTGTCATCATCATTGCTAAACATGGGCCAAGGGGAACTCAAATCTCAGAGCCGGTCGCTTTGGGCGTTTATCTCACTTCCCGAGTGGAGGGTCCCAAAAAAGTACCCAAACTTCTTGTCTTCCACGAAAAGTTCTTGAACTCAGGAAGTGAGATGTGTGTTGGAGGTGCTAAATGGTGTTTGTTTGTATTTTGGACCCCGCAAAAAATGCCCAGGGTGTCCTTCTCCGTTTTTTTCAAACTCAGCCAAAACCAGGCGGTTTTGGCTCCTCAAAACAGGAACAACACCCTGGAAGGGAAGACTCCCAAGCTGATCTGGTGTTTGCTTTTCTGCTTGGTTTCTTTCCTCAGCTTTTATTTTCATCAGTTTCTCCGTGCTGAAACAGCGGACCTGTGTGATCGCAAATGGCCGCATGGAACAAGATCTGGCGACAAGGAACTTCATAATCGATGCTTGTTCCATTTTTCCGGTGCAACAAGTGGCACTTGCAAGGTGATCCCATTCGAAAGCTGCTTCAAAAACCGCAACCCAAAGAACTGCTTCAAACGGGGAATCTCCCTACATTTGTTTAAAACTAATTTTGGTTTGATTGACCTTAGTGCCACTTGCAAGGTGTTCCATTCGAAGGGTAGAATTCTTCAATACGCTTGTCGCCAGACAATTCGAATGGTAGAATTCGAATGAAAGAAGCAGCTTTCGAATAGGATCACCTTGCAAGTGTCACTTGTTGGACCGGAACAATGGAATAAGTATCGACTATGGCTCACTGGCTGAGTGGATGGCCCAAAAAAGTCCAAACTTTTTGTTTACCACTAAAATGGTCTTCCCAAAAAGTTTAAAGTTCATGAACTCAGGAAGTGAGATGGAGTTCCTTCTATCGACGACCACCTTCCGAGCTGGCTCCGCCAACCTTTGCGACGGTGCGATCCCAGGCGTTCAGCGCCCGGCCGCGGCTCTCCATCTGACCAGAGGGCACGCCGGGGGTCTTGCCATGGGGCCGGCTGTCAAAAACCCAGGGCCCAAAACGCAAAAATGGGCGCGCCCCTCTTTGTGAGGCCTTTTTTTTGAAGGGACCCCAAGGGAAACCCACCTTTTTTTTTGGGGGGGGGGGCGCCAGAAAAAAGGGGCCAGACCCACCAGGCGATCAGAAAAGGGGCACCGTAAACGTCGGCAGATCCGGTGGACTTGCTTTGGGCTTTCAAGTCAGAAGCTTCCGAAGTCAGAAGTCCTTTGAAGGTCTGTCTGAAGCTTGGCTGATCCGCCGAACACAAGAAAGCCCTATCCTCCCAACCAGGGTGGGGGGTTCCCCCAATTCCATTTGTCTAGTGTTCCCCAGAAAAGAGAAATTGGCTCACCACAAATGGAAATCTCCAGGGGTCGAAATCCCCCCTCCCCCAATTCCATATTTAAGGGGCCCTTTGAGGATCCCGAAGTTGAGAATCCCGATTCACTGCATTTGATGATCCATGTGGAGCTTGAAATCCCGAAGGATCAGTTCTCCGTTTTTGTTTCTTCTTCTGGCAGACTGCTCAAAAAGCAGTAGTCTCCCAAACTCCGTGGTTTTTCTCTAAGAAGGGGGGGCTCGGGAAGATAGAAACGGGATGGCGGTGAAATTGAAAAAACACATGGGCAGTCTGTGATTCAAGCTCTTGAACGCCGCCATCAAATCGCCGAAAACAATCGTCAGGAGGCATATCAAAAACCTCAGCGTCACAGGCAAACCTTCCCAGTACAGGTGGTTTACCCAGATCCGCAACCCATTTGCGGTTGGGACTGTCACCCACCCGTGGCTTGATCTTGGCTCAACTTGTAGGGTACTCTTGAAGGTCACGTGAACCTCAATCACTCACTTCCTGAGTGCCTTGGCCGAAATAAAAAGGCAACAAGTCACCTGCAGAAGTGAGTGGGTTGCCCCCCAAAAAGTCATTTTGTTGGTGAGTTGTTTTTGGTTTACCACTTTCATGGCCCAAACCCAAAAAGTGACTAAAGTCCTAAACGGAGGGCAGGGAGCAAGCGGTTAGTCAGAGGAACTAGACCATTTCCTTAGCGGAACCTCTGAGTTCCTATCCGGATTTATCCGAACATTCCCACAGGTTGGTTGTTGAACTTCTGATCCTTGCCGTCTTTTCCCAGTCTCTTGGTCGCAGGAAATCCATCTGAAGTGGTTTTTGGTTGGCTTCCCCAAAAGCGACAACTCAGTTGCCCAAAGGACCTGGAACTCAAAGGTGATCACCTTTCGGGGCCACCAAAAATGGGAACCCAAAGTGGGAGAAAACCAACAGGGTCAGATCCGGTCGGCTTTCGCTTTGAACCACTGAGAAACAAACCCATGGTAGGTTGGCCTCGAACAAACTCCAGGCATTCGGCTTACGCCTTATTCTGGTCCGCCGAAGTCCGAAACACGGAAAACTCGGGGGAGTCTGGGGCGGTTTTCGTTTTTTTCCCTTTTTTTAAACGGGCACCCGGCCATGAAACCAACCGACCATCGGCTCAAAACGTCCATTTGCTTTTCAGCACCCTGGAAAAAATATGTCCAATGGTGAGATTGATTCCCATTGAAACCAGCAGGGCAATATAAAAAAGGATACTCATTTCAGCAAAGGGAAGCTACCCTTTTGGGGCTGACTCGGAAAAGCCTAGTAGGAATATCACCCATCTTGGGGTCCGCAGCCATGGCCGGCATGGCGTTCCGGCCATGGCTTTGCGTGCATTCGCTTCCATTTGCTTAAGCTCCCTGGAAAAAATATGTCCAATCGTGAAATCGATTCCCTTTGAAACCAACAGGGCAATATATAAAAGGATATTCATTTCAGCAAATGGAAGAAGCCCGTTCTGGAACTGGATCCCATCCCTCTCCGCCTGGCACATCCACGGGTCCTGCCAAGGGAACCAAGGGAGCCAGTCATGTGCAACAGGGTCTCAAAAATCATACCAGCAATAATAAGAATAAAACTACTACCCTCCCCCCACTAACATAAAACCTGTTGGAGAGCACCTGGAAGATCAATCTCCTTTTGTAGGTGCCTCCTGTCATGTGCCATGTTAGCGGGAGAGGGGGTAATAATATAAGAATAGTATGTTTTGCTCACTTCCTTTCGGCCTTTGGAGGAATTGAAGCACTGGCTCGGCTTCCCTCAGAGCAAACTGAAAGGATGGGTTACGATAAGGATTCAGAATGAGCGATCGAGTGCTATCTAGTGCGCATTCCTTTCCTCGGTTGCTTTCTGCTCCCCTAAAAGTTCAACTTTTAGTGGTTTGATGGAAAACCCATTAGTTGGCAAAAAGTTCAAGTCCTAACATCCAAGCAAAATGCACCAAAGTTTCTGATTTGAAACGCCGGTCAACACATACCACCGAATTGGCATCTATATCCCGACAAAAAGGTGGCCGCTTTTTCGCGTCAAGTGAGTCAGTCCTGGCTGGGGCAGCTTGCCCCTGAGCTCCTGGAAACGAAACACCGGGAGGCTTCAAGAAGATAGGCTTCATGTCTCGCTTTGGCAAAATAGCTTTGCCACCTGCACTAGCAATTATCTCAACACCCTAGGTAGCAACGATACATGTTTCATACCAACACTCCACTTTCACGCACAAATGCGTGACCTCACGTCACCCTCTTTCACGAATGCGTCATGTTTAAAGTTTGAAGTTTGCCGGAAGACCTCCCAAACCACTAGTCTCGTGTGTGTGTGTGTGTGTGTGTGTGTGTGTGTGTGTGTGTGTGTGTGTGTGTGTGTGTGTGTGTGTGTGTGTGTGTGTGTGTGTGTGTGTGTGTGTGTGTGTGTGTGTGTGTGTGTGTGTGTGTGTGTGTGTGTGTGTGTGTGTGTGTGTGTGTGTGTGTGTGTGTGTGTGTGTGTGTGTGTGTGTGTGTGTGTGTTTATACTTTGTTGATATATGATATTTTCATAATATGGTGCCTATGTTGTGGCTGTTTCTCCCAAGCCCTTGAGAGTTTTGTGGAAACCATCTTGCATCGGATCGACTGCAATGGTCGTCCCATTTGGTACGCCCAGATTTCCCACCCTACAACTGGACCCATCCCATACTCTGCTCCCACGATTTCTCTCAACACTTGGGTTTTTCCCTACAGCTGGCTTTGAACCTTTGTCTTTCCTCCTGCCAGCCACTCGCTAATGGCAACCTAAAATCATTTCCGTATAACCTGGCCACCGCAGATAACATTGTTCCACAAAACGCCGCTTCCCCCACCACCCGAGAAATTCCCCCCCCCAAAAAAAAAAAAAGGCTATGCTTGCAACCACAACCACGAGACAGGACACCATACGTTCTCAGATGCCCGGTGGATTTCCATGGGGAAAAGAAAGAGCATCCTTTTTCGGCTGGTTGAGTTTAAAGTTTAAAGGATTTGGAACCCTTCCCCCAAAAAAGGGGCGGAATCCACTGGGCAACAGACTTACCCCTTAAAACTCCAAGCCCTGGGGAAGTTAATCTTTTCCAGACATACAGCCCATGTTACCCAAAAAGTTGAAAAGTTGTGTTTTTAAGAGGTAAGCAGAGCGTTCGCTGGACGCCCTCCATGCTTCACGCGCGCATGCGATGACGATCGGACGAGCTCTCCTCCGCAAGGCCCAGCTTGAAGCCCAAGGCAATAAGCGCCCTGCAAGGGAAACCCGAAACGAAAACACTGAGCACCCAAAACCCGAAACCCGAGCTGACATTGGTAAGATGGCTTATCCCCACCCCCACCAAAAAGAAAAGCCTCGGGACCCAAAACTTATGGTGGGGGGGAGGGAGGAGGGGGGGAGGGTGCCCAAATAAGCCCTAAATAAGACCTGAATAAGGGTTTTTTGGGGCTCCCTCCCCCTCCCCTCCCTCCCCCTCCCCTCCCTCCCCCCAAGCCCCAATGAAAAACCCGAGCTGACTTTTGGTAAGATGGCGGGGTTCCGTTCAACCCCCATTAGAAGACAAGCCTTGGGACCCAATTTGGATGAGGACAATCCTTAGGCAACCAGTGGTGGTTTTATGAAGCCAACCATTGCTTTCATGGTGGATTGAACCGCAGGCTAAGTTTTACATAAGCCTTGCTACAACCCCCAAACCAGAAAATGGAACCGACGTTTCGGGCGCTCAACGATCTGGGCGGAGTTCTCAGTTGCCCCGACCCTGGTGATCACATTTTGGTGGACCGGGAAAAGCCAAAAGGTTTTGTTTTCAGGTCGCTTCGCTTTGCGCGGGCTGATTCTTGAAGGTGAGCCACAATGAAATCTAGAACCGTGGTAAAGAGCCGACAAGGCGGAGATCCGCACTCGTTTGTGTCTGGGATTGTCCCTTACCCTCCAATTACCCTGCAAGTGGCATGATGTTTGGAGTCCGACAAACAGGGTGTGTGTTTCTCGACGGCACCCCGGGGTTGCTTCCCTAGGTCCTCCAGTAGAGAGGTTAGAATAAGAGTACCAACTTTTTTCTGTAGTCCATTTGAGCAGGGGAACCCTCCCCCCAAAAAAGGATAAAAGGGCACTACTGGGGGTTCCCATCTCGTTTTTCCCCAACAGCTGAAAGGTTTGGGGTCTCAGCCCAGATAGGCTCCGGGGTGGTCCGGGTCGGCCTTGAGGTAAGCTTCCACGAGGGTTCCACCAGGGTTCCACGAGGTTGTGCGAGGGCTGCGGGGTGGTGCGAGCACTAAAGAGAGCACCGCTGTTGGGGATATCACCTGAGCTTATTTCCTTTTTGGGAGGCGTCCCCCGGTTGACGTTTCACGTGTGGTTGCTTGGGACCCGTTTAGCTCGGTTTCGGCCCGAAACACCATGGGCCGAGGGCTTGCGGTAGAGGAAGCCACCGATTTGAGGGGTGTCACATACCAAGGGCAACATGGAACTTATGGCACACACCAATAAGGGCAATAGTGTCCCCGATTTTAGGGGTGCCACCAACTTGGATCTTCTGGCAATGTGGAACACCTTCCTTCTTAAGTCCAAAACTTAGAAGAAGTTCCCTGCAAGCAAATGTCCAGTTGATTTGCGCCCTGGCAAAGGCAGCGTCTGCCTTCTGCAGTGGAGACGCGCACTCATATGTTGGACACACGAGACACTCATGTCTAAAATCCACACGACAAAACAAAAGGACCTCCTACTGTTGACACATGTTGACCCGGATGAAGGACTCTTGGAGACCGCGACTTCCATTTGCGAGTACGTCCCTGGAAATAATGAGAAAATACTGTGATAGATTCCTCTAACAACCAGAGGACAACAACAAACACCACTCTTTATCCTAAGGTCCGGCAAAGCTTGACCAACTTTGACATCCACTGACACACCCCTCGATTAAACATGCGTCCTTCTGTACCCTGAAATCTAAGGAATGAAACCGGGTTCGCACCATCCCCCAATTCAAACCATCTGACTTTCCATGAATGACAAACAACTACAAAACAACGGCCCAAGATACCTCTCGGACCCTTGGCAAGTGGAAGTTACCCCTAGGCCCCAGACATCATATACAATTCAGATCACAGTCAATACTTGGCCCGATGAATGGCCTAGTGGTTGATGACAATTCAGCAAATCCACGGTCAAGCAAGAAAGGGACCATTATTTGCACATAGAAATGCGGGGGGTCCGCGCGCCCCAATAAACTCCTTTTCAAAAGGGGGGGGAGGTGTACTAGGTATGCACGGGTACAAAAGGAGATGTATTCCCATGTTTTGCTGCTGGTCACTTTGTCACGTTCAAAGATCGGTAAACAAACAATTACGGGCCATTTTAGCCCTCAGGAAACCCTAGAGGGCAAGGGGCAAAAGGAACCACGCCTTGCCAGGGCAGGAATCTTGCGGGCATCCACTTGAAGAAACGTCCTTCTGAAAAGGGGAGTTATGCAACCCAAGTGAAAGGGGATCCGGCGCCGTTTTCCCAAAAAATGACATGGAACGTAAGTCTGACTCCAACAGGAGACATCCTTCCAGAAACGGGAGGCCAAAAAATGGTCATCCTCTTGAATTCTTCTAGGTCCTCCAGTAGAGAGGTTAGAATAAGGGTACCCTTTTTTCTCTACCTGGAGGACCCTTTGATACACAAAAAAGTGCTCCAGACAGTTTTTGGCATTCGAGCGTATTTTGCTGCTCAAATCCAATTCGAGCACTTTTTGAGGTTGCCTAGATGCTTGGTGAAGTGCTCGAGAGAAAACAAACCCGCAACTCGAGCGCAATTTCCCGCTACTCGGGCGCAATTTGGATTCTTCCATTTCTCGCGTACTTATTTGCCATGACAGCTCGAGCAAAGATTTGTGTATCAATGCGTCCTGCAGGTAGTCCATTTTAGTAGGGAGCCCTCCCCCCAACAAAGGGGTGAGAAAGGGCACCTAGCTGGGGTCCCTGTTCCCGACCCCAAAAAGGGAATTCGGAGACGACCAACCGCCCTGGCGAAACGGATTCGGAGACGACGAGCAAACGAGCCAGGGCGCTGCAAGCGCTCCGCAGGCAGCTCCAAAGCCGTCATGTCCAATCTCTCCAGGACATGGACCTTCGGCCAAGGAAGAAAGGTTCTGTACCCTCCGTTTGCTTAAGTGCTCTGAATACAATATGTACATACATATACGTCTCTTGTACACATTGTATGTACATATACATACATCAATACATATATATATATATATGCATACATACGTATGTAGAGACTGTAAATATGATTTATATAGATATATACATATCTGTATACATGAATACATATGCATGGTATGTATATATATATATATATATTATATTATGTATATATACATATCTATGGGTCTGTCTCAAGGTTGGGGCCCGACGAAACCCATCGTGAAAGCTTCCCTTTCCACCCAGGGGACAACTTAAAGCATATGAAGCAATGGAAGTCACGGACACACCGGACACCCGGCAAGCCCCCAATGCTCGAGGGACACCTATGCATATTCTCATCTTCTATCCATTTCGCCTCGTTTTGTGGGAGTTTGGGGTCAACCTCGCCTGCCCAAACTTTGGATTTTGGACCTGGGCACAAAGACCTCGAAACACAAAATGTGCTTGTCTCAAAACAAAGGGCTCTTGGGAATGAAAAGAACGCTGAATGGCAACCACGAGGCATGTCATTCCCTCGCTCGAGAGCTGGGAAGCTTGGGTTGGTCAGATCGATTTCCAGGTTCCTCTGGTCCATTTGGGTTGGTGTCCTTTTGAGGGAACCTTTCTTGGGGTGGCTTAGAAGGAAGCCCAAAGGCAAACCAACGCCATTTTTGTGGGTCCTGACCTCAGTTGCCCCTGAGGGAATGAAAGGTGATCAGCTTTTGACGCCTAAAAACCACAAAAAAGGTTGATTCGCGTTGGACAAGTGAGTCAAGCGATTCCCGATCAAATTGTTTGGGACCGAGACATGCATGGCCTTCGGTCTCTATTGGGTTCTTCGACAAATACCAAAAAAGCATCCTCAAAAATGACACACTCATTCAGCATACCCATTTTCTTGGCCCATATCTGGAGTACACAAAAATAATATTGTCCGATTCTGCGCCATGTTTAGTCTACCCCAAAGTATAAAACATAATTTGGCAGCTCTCAGCTGTGGTTTGACCCTAACATGGGGTCACGTCTTTGTTTTGATCAACCCCAGTTTTCAAGGGTGCAGCTTCCGCACACGCACACACACACACACAAAAAAAAAAACAAGAAAGATAAATCAAACTCCTGAACGGTGGTGCCCCCAAGGTTTTCATGGTGGTTGAATTTCATGTCCCTACACCCAATACCCACTTGTTCGAGTGCATGATAGCGTATGATGTCAACTCCTGACCAAACAGGAGGCAAACAAAACCATGGAAAACCCAGGCTTTCAATTCAAGTATGTCACCTAACAAAGGTGGGCAAATTTGGACCAGCCCCTCTCCAAGAATTGTCAGGGTTTGCCCATGTCGAAACTCCCCTAAGCGAGCAAACAGCAGTGGTGGGGGGAGGGGGTGCTGGTTTGCCTTTCGAGTGTGTCTTTCTTGAGGGTGCCCCTTTCGTTGTGTCCCTAAGCGTAAAAACCGAAAGGAACACCCGAGCCGCCCATTTTGGGGTCCAACCTCAAACAGCCGAGCCGCCCATTTTGCTGTGGAGGGTACTTGGATCTTCGATTCGCCAAGTTCTAGTGCTACCTTCCCCATTCTTTCCAGGGATCCTTCTTTCTAGAGAACCTCCGGAAACCCAGGGAATCAACCCTTAGACAAGTTAGCAAGTGGCGAGCTTGGGGTCTAGCCCACTAACAGGGTTCACCCCACTAAACGGAAGACTAATACGTGGATTATATTCACTTCCGATCGAGTTGATGGGCCAAAAAAAGTATCCAAACTTCTTGTTTACCACTAAAATTGTCTTCCCAAAATGTTTTGAAGTCCAGGAACTCAGGGAGTGAGTGTAACCTCGCTCACCAACTTCCGAACTTGGCTGCAAAGTAGTGCCCCTGGTAGATGTGATTACCGGTTGAACCCCGTATTCCACCCCTTGATTTTGATTGAGGGTGTCCCTTTTCAGGGATCCTTACATTATACACCTGAACATTGCCTTGTAAATGGTGGTTTCCCTTTATTTTGGCGTTGAAAAAGCCACATGTTTCAACTGGTTGCAAAATGGAGATCTTTTAAGTAGCCCTGCTTTTTGTGTGGGTTCATCACTTTGGAGAGAACACCTCTATGAAGAGTACCGATCCGTTGGTTCAGGGGTCCCATTGGGTGATTTCCATTTAAAGGCCCAAACAAATTTTGGAGCCCTTGTGGGGTACTCCCCAAAATGGCAACGGCTTCCTTTTTGTTTCCCTCAAACCTCCAAAAAAGGGGTAGCCTCAAGAAAGACAGGCCTACTCTTCCGTTTGCTCCTACACCCCTCGGAAAAAGCAAAAAAAAATCAGAAATGATGTCCAGTAGTGAAATCGCCTCCCTTTAAAACCAACCAGGGAAAATGAAAACAAGTATTCATTTCCGCAAATGGCAGGAGTTGGTTGCACAAGTTGTTGCAACAAGCAGACCCTTGCCCCATTAAAAGGGGAAACTTGGAAACAGCGAGAAACTTCAAACAAAGGGGAAACTGGAAGCAGTTGGAGGTGTACGTTATGTCAGGTAGTGAAATCGCTTCCCTTCAAAACCAACCCGGGAAAATGAAATATACATTCATTTCGGCAAACTTGAAGCTAGGCCCTCCAGAAGATAGGTTAGAATAAGTTGGTACCCTTTTTTTCTGTGGTCTATTTTAGTAGGGGAACCCTCCCAACCAAAAAGGGGTGAGAGGCTAGGAGGCATGAGGTGCACGGGGCGACCGCTCGACCCTACCTTGGTTGCTGTTGACCCCCCTGCAAAATGTTTAACTCTTTGGGGGTTTAGTGGAAAACCCAACTTGATTTCAACCAAAAAGTCTTCAAGTCTAAAGATCCGTTACCCAACAGCAACCAAGATCTATTCACCGCTGGTGGTCTGGTTGGTGGTTTGGATTTTGCCCATGTTCCCGTATTTTAACCCTCAGCCGGCTCAAATCCCTACCCCTGGTTGGTGGTTTGGATTTTGCCAATGTTCCCGTTTTTTAACCCTCAGAAGCCGGCTCAGATCCCCAGAACCCAAGCGCTTCGACCCTCAGCCGGCGCATTTTTTTTTCGGCCCAGCGCTGCCGTCGCCTGCTCGAGCTGGCGGCGGTAGAGCCGCAGCTCGCGGCGCAGGCGCTCGGGGCCTTCGGCGGCCACAGCCACCAGCTCCTCCGGCCTCCGGGGGGTGGGGGGGGTTGTTTAGGGGGAGGGAGGGGGGAAGGGGGAGGATGGGGGAAGGGGGAAAGGGGGGAAAGGGGGGGGAAGGGGGGAAAGGGGGGGGGGCAGGGGGGGAGGGGGGGTTGGGGTTTAGGGTGTCGCGAACTTTTCGCGAACTGGGGGTTGGGGTGGGGGGGGGAGGGGGTTTATGGTTTTGGGCTTAGGGTTGAGGAGGGGGGGGAGGGGAGGGAGACCACTGATTTGGGTCTGTCTTTTGTTGAGGGGAGGTTAGGGTTTAGGGTTTAGGGTGGGTGGTGGTGGGTAGTGGGGGGGAGGGGGGGGGGTTGCGTGTTTGGAGGGGACCCCCCATCTTTTTGGTGGGTTTACCTTTAAAAACCAAAAGGAAGGCCACCATCTAGAGATACTGATTTGGGAATCTATTCGTTTGCTTAAAAACGCGGCCCTTTTGTTTTGAAAGGAATCGATTCCGGGAACCAGCAGGCTGGGCCGTAAGACATAAAACCTGGAATCCGTAGGATCAGGAAACCCTTGATTGGTGGTTGGTGGTTTAGGGATTGTTTGGGGATGTGAACCCCTGGATTTTGTAGAGGGCAAATTGGAAGGCCTACTCCGCAACCCCTGAACCCCCGTAGTGTACCAACGTCGGCGCCGTTTTTTCTGGTAGGTGACAGGGAAACTGTCCTATCTGTAGTTGGGACGGGGGTTGCCTTTAAACCCCCTTTCACATTGCCAGACTTGACTTGACGTGTTTAACTTGTTGCCCTTCTGGTTGTCCCGACGCAACAATTGTCACTTTGACAGGGGGGCTCGGTCTGGTCAAGCTTTCAGGGGGGCATGTTGAGGATGTTTGGCGCGTTACAAGGCTGATTTGGGGCCGTTGAAGGAGAATCAAATGCGCCTCTCAGTTCCAGTTGACCTTTTTCTCAGACAAACACCTGCTCCAGCCCAAAAAGTACGTGGAAAAACATATCAGCTTTCCTCTACCTGGTGGTTTGAATTGGTGACGGTGGTTTGATGGTTGGGGACTGTTTCCCGTTTACCTGCAAGACACAGGGGTTCAACAATCCAAACCACCCATTTACTTGAACATAAGCCCCTTGAAAGACTCCCACTTGAGTCACAATCAACACCTGGTACAAAAATGGTAAACCCAGAACCATGTAAAGAATTAAAAAGGCGGCCGCAACTATTTCCGGCTGGGACTGCCCCTTACTAACCTTCATCTGACCGGGTTTTGATTGTGGCTTATTTGGAGTTGCCTAACTCGACTTCACCGAATGCTTCCCTTGCCTGGTGGTGTGTGGTCCACAATCGCCTCCTGAGCGAAAAATGAAATGCAGCTCAAACAAATGCTAGGTCCTCCAGTAGAGAAGGTAGAATAAGGGTACCTCCTGTTTTTTCTGTAGTCTATTTTAGCCGGGGAACCCTCCCCCAAAAAGGGTAAACGGGCACTACTGGGGACCTAGAATGGGTGTCTTTTCTGAGGGTAACTACCCCTTGAGAAACTCAAAGGAAAACCGAGGGCCTTCTAAAGTCGGAACCCTTCCGGAATCCTCCCTGAGGCTGCTCCAAAGCACCCCCTATCGCCTAACCCCCCAAACGCTTTCAGCTGTTGGCGAAGAAGCTTGCGGCAAAAGCAACTGAGTCACTTGCTCAAATTCCGGTATTAAAATGGCCTACCTAGAACCATGTAAAGAATTAAGAAGGCGGCTGCAGCAGTTTACGGTTGGGAGTATCCCTTACTAACCTTCATCTACCCGGGTTTTGATTGTGGCTCAACTGCCATTGAGCTTGCCCCGTCGTTCGATATGGTTGGAATTCTCAATATCAAACCTGCTCGGGGGTCGGGAGCCGGTTGGGCTTGCGTGGAAGTCCCTTTGCAGGAATTATCTGAGATGAGGGTCGCAGTTACCATACCATACAATACCATACCAATGGCCATTCTGACGAGCTGCTTGCAGAAATGTGGAGCTTGCCGCGGGAAGAAAAAACACGCCGGCATTCGTTCAAGCTTCTGACAGAACGCACCTGCTCCTGTCATAGCCCGTGTGTTTGTTGAGTGGCCCGTTGCAGTTTGGCTTGAAGGAAATCTGAAGGGGAAATCAAATTTGGGGTCCACATCCCTGCTTTGACGAACCACGTCCACAAGGCTCATGGAGAGTTGAAGAGTGGTCCTGCAGCTTGACAAACTCTATGAGGGCGCACTTGTTCAGTGTCCATGCCCCACGTGTGACATGCCTTTGGCAGGGAACACACGTTCAAAAGGTTCCAGGCTTGAACGCTGCTGTGTCTTGGCCAATGCAAAACGCCCAGGCTCGTGCACTCGGTGGCGGTGCACTTCCTAAACTAAGAGACCTAGTTCTAAACTAAAATGTCTGACTCAAAGGCTAGCAAACCTGCCTCAGGCATGGGCTGTCTGACTCTGAACGAATGGAACAACAGGCGAAAATTCCCGACCAACAGGCGAACATTCCCGACCGCGGCGCAAACAAATATGACCGCCAGCGTTTTTTCGCCCTAAAAGCATTTTTTCATACCAAAGGCAAAAGGCACGTGTTTTTTGGCCAATGCCTAAAATTTGGGACCCCTGGAAGGTCCAGGTATCAGTATGCTCGTTTACGATTTTGAAAGGGAAACCACAACCACATTGTTTCTCTTCTTCTTTTTTTTGGGGGGGGGAGGAGCAGGGAGGGGAGGGGGCCCGCGTTTGTGGTTTTCAAGGGACACCAACACCACCATTTTCGGCCCCAAAAGAAGGACAAACCCACATCCAGGCCTGGACCCCACGCCCCCACACCCACCCCCCCCACCCCACACCCACCCCCCCACCCCGACACTTTTGTAGACTCCCGGCCTGGATCCGCGCAGATCTCGCTCAGCCGCCTGGCCAAGACACACCCAAATGGCCTCAAAACATCCCAAGGGTAGGCCTCAACTCAGTTGTTCAGTGACCCTGGAAAAAAAATGAATTGGAACCCTTTTTTGTTTGGCAGCCACAAAAAAAAGGGAAAAATAATTGGAGCCACTGAACAACTGAGTCAAACAAACCAGCAGCGTGATTTTGGCTTTTTGTTTTTGGTTTACCTTTAACATCAAAACAGGGGTGCCTTCAAATGACACATGGTTCCGTTGTTTCAGGAACGTGTTCCCCCCCCCGTTTGTGGTTCAATCTCGACAAAATGTTTGAACACTTGTCCAGTAGATGTCCATCCTGTGAACCCGAAATCAGTCCAAACCAGTCCAAACTGCCACCAAAGAAGGGCCGATTACAGAGAGGGATCCGAAAAGAACAAGCTGTAGTCTGAGAAACTGCGCTCAAACCTCCGATCTTCGAGCGACCATGGATCCTCACATCATCCGCTTATCCGTGTTTTGGGTCAGATGTCATGGGAAAACACCTGGCGGATGATCTTGTTGGTTCTCAGGGAATCGTTTGAGGAGTTTGGGGAATGAAGCTAGTGATGCCCAAGGAAACCACACTCACCGGAGAACCAGCAAGTGCAGGAACGATGTTCAACAGCCCAGTAGCTTTGTGGCCCATTGATCCCTGGGTAAAACTTTCTGACTTGCGGCATATGTCCAACTCTGAAAGTCTAAAACTCTACGGGTAAACAATTGATTTGTTCAACTAGGGACCGAAATGGTGGACATCCCATTTAGGTGGGGGGGTTCATGTCCACCGACCACCAACCACAAGTGGTCCCGATTCTCAAAGTTCATGGCCATATAAGCTAGGCGGGTACCCTTTTTCCTGTAGGCTACTTTAGCAGGGGAACCCTCCCAACCAAAAAAGGGGCGAGAAAGGGTACTACTGGGGGACCTAGTAAGTTTGTCTCCAAAGCGGATTTGGTATCCACATGGGTCGCTCAAAAACCGCTTGCAAGGGTTCCCGCCCAAGAGACTCCAGAAACCGGGCTAAAAGTGCGTTTTCTGACCCCCTGCTAAAAGTGTGTAGCTTGTGGGATGAATACGGAAACCCAAGGACTAAACCAGGTAAAGACCTACAGACCTAAGCAACCGGATAGCTAGGAACCGCCAAGTTAAATAGAACCCGGACAAAATTGAGAACACGAAACGCGACCACAACAGCAACAGTAAACACTAAGCCCCACCACCTTCCAACTAGACACCTCTGACAACCCCAAGGAACCGGATGGCGAGCCAAGTTAAGGTGGCTTCCCATCCCTCCACAGCCAGGGACCCCGTCAAATCCAAATCCCAGCATCAGCTTCCCTCCAAGTGGCTTGAAGCCCGGTGGAGCCCCGTGGGTAAGGGATGGTTTGCCAGCCTCTGCAAGAAACGGGGTTTCATCGTCGTTCTTCTTGAAAACCGGAATGTTCGTGTTCTCAGGTTTCTGGAGGTTTTCAAGAAAGATTCGGATCGGAAAGGATTTTGGGGAGGTACCCCTAGAACTAAGGCTCTCCTGAGGGGCGAACCGGCGAAACAGGCGCCCAAAAAACGTCTCGTTCCGTGCAAAATAAAAACAAAAATCGCACTCGCTCGCTCGCTCTCTGTTGCCTCAAGACCTGCACCTGCTTCTCGTAGAGCGCCACCAAGTCCTCCCGCTCAGATTTCGGAAACCGAGAAAACACCTTCAGAACTGGGCTGCCTGATTTCAGATCCCCCGCTAAAAGTTTTAAACTTCTAGCGGGTTAAATGGAAACAATAAACACTAAAAGGCTAACAGGCTAAGGGGACGGCTGGGAGCACCAAGAGATCAGCTTGATTTCTGAGTGGATCGGATGGGCCAAACAAAAACTCAATCCAAACTTGTGAGTGCCACTAATGGTCTTTCCAACAAGTATAAAGTCTCCCCTACTTAGACGCACAGCCAGTTGCTACGGGCCCAACCGGGGCCCCAAACGTTTGGTACGCAAGGCTCAAGGTGCACTCCTGGCTCACATTAAACCGCCAGGAAAGGGATTAGGACACACAATGCATCCCCAGTCCTCACATACAAATCCTTTAATTGGGACTGGGTAAGCCATCTCCTTCCTATCCCTTCTACCTTCTCCTTTCGGTCGCTGGCAGGATTCAGCTGACAAAGACCAAGAAAGGAATGGGAAGAGATGGGGTGAGAGTCTTTGGTCGCAAATTAAGGGATTTTGAGAGACGCGACACATAAAGACTCTCAATTACCTGTGGCAAGCCGCAGGATTAGGCATGGCAGGGCAAAGGACATGATGAGGCTTGCCTCGCCTTTCCCTATCCACTGTTTCCTCTAAGCTGTTCCACTTCTATCTATTGGTTAACAGCTGGAAACAGATAGGAAAGGGAAAAAAGAGAATGAAAGACTGTAAAATCCTTGACCTGGCTCCACTCTGTCACTTGGTCACGTCTTTTATCTAAGATTTCATGATTCATAAGTTTCCATGAGATCCAATATTATTATTGTAGATCCTGAGTCTTTGCCATTGGCGGTTACATTTGGAGATTCTTTGGTGTAATAGCATGTAGGAAAGCACTTTTGGATTACAATTAAATGCTTTTAGACTGCTTTTCTATTTACATCTCTTTCCTGTTGCCCAAGAGATACGATTTCCAAGAAATAGAAAGGAATGGACAAGAGAGGAATAATCAAGAGATTTCTACCGGAAAAATCCTCAATCATATGCTGTGTCTATAGGTGAGTCTTATCTTATCCCTACCATCTATCTCTTTATCTCTGTTCTTTTTCTTTTATTTCTGCATCTTGTCTTTTTGATATTGTAGATCCACTTTATTTGAGGTTACAGGGATAGAAGGATGTGTCAGGGCTTGCCTCTGGATTCAACATTATGTGTGTGTAATAATCCTCAGAAATGCTTTTATTACTATTAGTCTTGGAATTTACATTATGACCACAAACCCTTTAATATCTGAGGTACAATTATAACGACTAAAAAGGGAAATAGACATCCCAAGAAGAAGAGCATGAATGAAGCGGTCAATGGACAAGTCCCAGCGCCGAAAAAAGCATTGCCCTTGTCGCTTATTTCAACAGACCCGAAATGGTGGACATCATTCTCACTTCCTGAGTGGGTTGGCCAGAAACAGTCAAGGAACTTGTTGTTGCAACTAAAATGGTCATACAAAAAAGAAGTCCAGGAAAGCATTTAGGTGGGAATTCATATCCACCAACCGCTTTTGAGGCAGATGTGTTTTAAATTCATGGCCAGCCGTGCTATTGGGCGGTTGCCGGTGTTGCGGAGCTGTGATGGAAACCCTTCTGCGGGCATTCACCTAAACGTCCAAATCTGTCCATCGTCAATGTTCACTCCTAAAGGCAATGTGTGTTTGTTCGACCATCAATTTTCAGTGAAGGGCAAAGATGTAAGCCTAGATTTGCTTAAGCCCTCTGGAAAAAGAAACATCTCCTTTAAAACCAACAGGGAAAGAATAACACAGATTCATATCAGCAAATGGAAGATGTTCGCCCCTTTACAACTCCGGTTTGCACTTCCGGATACCTCCCAGCTCAAACCACCGGCTTTGAATGCCAAACAGGTCACTCCATCCCGTCTCTCCTTTAAAAAAAATCATGGGGGTAGCGTTTCGATTTTTCTGTAGTCTATTATAGCTGAGGGACCTAGCTGTCACTCCGAGAAAAACAAAAAGTCTTAGAAACGGAGACCCCACCCACTGGGTTTGTTTCCAAACTTGAGCTTCCGAGGTACCCGCTGTACGTGGGTACCCGCCGGGAAAAAAGAAAAGAAAAAGAAAGATGGACGACGAGCGAGCCACGTCTGAGCTCGTGGGGCCGTTTTTGGCCACTGGCCCTCTGGACATCCGAAAATCACCCATTGGTAACGACGCCCAGTGGATTTCCATGTGAAAAAAGCATCGGCACCGGATGTTTTTTGGGTACTTTAAATGGGAACCCTTCCAAAAACAAGTTGAGAAAAAAAGGCACCACTGAGCAACGCAACTGGAGGTGGGGCGGTTACCCTCTACAAGAACCGGGGGTTCAAATCCCCAATCCAAACCACCAAATAGGGGTTTCCAGAGCTTTTTTGGGGGGACCCCGAAAATTTCCACGGTTTCGTCAGGTTAGGTGGATGTGGATGTGGACAGTCAGCCGAGAAAGCGCGCTTCTTTTTTGCGAAACGGGTTGACCACTGATCCAAGCCGTTGTTGGACCAGCGCTCAGGTGCAACCTAACCTCGGATGTTATGAAACCCGAGCTACGTCCGGCCCACAAGGCATCCAGTCAGGTGAGAGACACTCACGCATGTACTCAGTTGGAGCAACTTCTTGGGTGGGGATGCATGTGAAGGCGCTACTAAAATGTCTAACTCAAAGGCCAATTTGAGCCCATGTCCCATGGGAGTCATCCATGAACACTTCGAGGTGCCGGTGTTGGTCCGTGTCTTCTAACGAACCGCCCGGATTGAGCAACTTGAATTGTGCCATGGTCAAAACGAAGGGAGGTGAATGACATGGATCCCTCAGGAGAACCTCATGTGATTGTGGGTCAAAACATAAAAATAGGTGGCAAATGGATGCTCATCCACCCCAAAATGAAGCCATAGGTTATGCCTCATGGCCATGTCCTTTCTGAGCATCGAAACCGCTTGGCGCCTAATTTCATGCCTGACCTACCGCGCCTTTTGACCATGGCACACATATGTCCCTGGGCACAGCACCCAGGGATGAAGCAAACCACGTGCAGCTCAGGTGGCAGGGCCTCAAGAGCCTGCACGCGTGCGAGGCTGACTCCCTCAAATTTGGCCAGCCATCCGTATCAAGTCATAGTGGCCCAGTGAGAAGAACATGCCCAGTGAGAAGAACATGCCCTTGCTGAATTCCTGAAGCCTGAAACTTGCTGCACAATTTTACCTTGTTCTGCATGTCCACGACAAACCAATCGTTGGGAGGGCAAAGCAAAGCCCAGTTTCCCTCCAACATGGTTTGTGTGTGTGTTTGGAGGGTAATTAACCTTTTTGGGGTTGGTTTCATGGACAACCAAAAGGACGACCATTCCCCTATTTTGACACACCCAGGATTCGAGATGTGAGGTTGAGCTTGGGAAACCAAACAATCCAAGCTGCTCCCTACAGCGTTCCGTGTCAGGACAGCCAGACCCACCCAGATCTTGGAAGGAACAAATGAGTCTTACGAAGGACTAAATAAGAATTGGATCACCAAGCAAAAGGATCTACATCTCGGTTTACCCCAGAGACTCGCCATAGCCACAAGGACTACCTTCCTTCACTAGGATCGAAGAACAGTTCCTGTTCGACCCAGTCCTGATTACATGGCTGGCATGTCATGTGCATTAAATATGACAGAACCTCGACCTATTAACAAGCTACCTGCTTCATCTTTGTGCAAACACTCACCTGAAACCTGGTTCCGGGCATAAGGAAAGCAGTCAGTTCAGTCCGCTGAAGTCAAGCAAGCGACGCGCTCGCATTTATCGGATTGGGGTTTGGCGGATATTTCCTGGGTCTCGTATAGGGTAAACAGGGGTTTCTCAATGTCTCACCTCCAAACCAAGGGGCTCCAAACTAAGAGGGAGGCTGATAAAACGGGCGGTTGGGCTGCTTCCCATTTTAGCCTCCACAACCAAGGCTTCAAAAGAAAAAACGAAAATCTGATCTTCCTTCCACGCCTCTGGCCTGTTCCCGGCTTTCTGCGTCTTTGCTGGAATGCAAACCCCATGAGAAGCTTCCCGATTCATAGCCTCCGAATGTGTGCTTGCTTTGGGGATACACCTGCTTCAGGTCGCGAGCTAGGAGAGGCAAATGGAAGACCAGAATTTGGGGGGGGGGCTATGTTGATGCGCGTGAGTCTCAAATGGTGTTTTTTTCAATCGAAAGGGAGTGGTAGGCGAGGCCTGGGGGGCCAGGAGCTTTCCGGGGAATTTCAGAGGGGTCCCTTGAAGTCACCCCCAAAAAGTAGCTCAAGAGCCAGCCACCTTCGGAGCGATTAAAGGAATTTCAATCAAAGCTATTT
>CAUJNA010000347.1:988805-1008805 GCA_963377175.1 Effrenium voratum | reverse complement strand
ACTGAGTCCCCCTGGTTTGGGTGGGAAATTGACTGAGTCCCTGCGTCCCCTCCAATTCGACCATAGACTCAAATTTGCACCGAGCCTCATATTGTTTCAGCTTCTGTCAGGTTCGATGTGTGTGGCAGGCTGATTGCAACAGCCTTTCCTCGGCCCCTCTCCGGCGCGCCGTCGCGGTGCGCGAGAAAGACAAAGGATTGCCCCTCAAAGCTCTACATCTACAGCTTCTGTGCGACCCTCCCCCCGCCACACGCACGTCAACAGATCCGCACATTTGTACATCTGCACATCCGCATATCAACACATCCACAGACACAGACAGACAGACAGGACAGGACAGGACAGGACAGGACAGGACAGGACAGGACAGGACAGAGAGACAGAGAGACAGAGAGACACAGAGACACAGAGACACAGAGACACAGAGACACAGAGACCCAGAAACCCAGACACACAGAGACACAGAGACCCAGAGACCCAGAGACCCAGAGACACAGAGACACAGAAACACACACACACACACACACACTCCCACGCACGGACGCACGCACGCACGCACCCACCCACGCAAGCACTGACAAACAGTATGATGACCATATTGAAGGCCGACAGCATGATGTCGCCATGCAAATGCGAAGCACCCATGATGCCACCCCACAAATACTACGTAATACTTCTGGTGGGAGGGGTTAATGAACTTGAAATGGCACACAGACCATCCAGAAAGTTCACTTCGGTTTACATCGATCCAATGCGTTCATTGGGCCGAAAAGAAACAAATCCTCCAGGTGGTTGGTTTCCTTTTGGTTTCCCGTGAAGAAAGAAACACATCCAACAATTGGAATCCCTATTTTGAGACAGTCCCACATTTGCATGTCTCTTTTCAGGGGAACCCCTAAAATTGTGTTTGTCCTAAAGCCATGAAATAACGGGTACGGAGCCTCAAAAAAAGCCGAGCCACCCACGTGAAAACCGTTCCCGGCCTCCGTCTTACCCCTCATCTCAGGGTCGCCCATGGGCAGGCCCTCAATCTCATCCGGCGACAGAACCCCATTCTTGTCCTCGACGTGGGCTTCGCTGTCAGTCTCAAAATTAGGGACCCGTTTCACGGGGGTAGGGTATCAAATAGTTGTTTTTGATACCGCAAAGATGTTTGTTGATTGCTAAAACAGTTATTTTTTGATAGTCATCCCGTTTAACGGATGGTTGAAAAGGGAATCGGCAAGACGGTAAACGGGACCCTAATTTTCCCAACCACGACATTCACATTGTTCCTTCTGATAGTTGCCCAACCACAAAATGTTGAGGTCCCTTGCTTTGAGAAACGTGCCGGTGTCCCCTATGGTTGGCTTCCCTTTAGTGTCCCTTTGAATACCAAGAGAGGTTCGCATGTGTTTGGACCCAATCGCTGGCAACTCTATGCACCTAAACGAGAAACGAACGACGTGAGGGTGGCAAATGACCGGCAGTGGCATTTTACCTGCTGACCATATCATTGTGGGAACACATGCCAGAGGGTTGTGGTCAATCCCAGGCGTGTCTTTGAAAAGCACTCAAAACAACATCCAGTTCAGCCGTTGCACACTGCACTCAGATCGCAATGCAAAACTGCGGGAAAGGGTGCGTATGTTGACATCAGGGGTGATTCACCTCGTTGAGGAAATGCTCTACTTTTGGGGATTCCTGTGACTAGGGTCCTCCGGATTAATCCCAAGTTAACCTTGCTGAACCAATGGATTGCTTTCATAGCCTGTCTTCGATGCAGCATGCCTACGAGCCAGGATTGTCTGGCAATCTAATGTCCCCAGAAAATAAGAAGAAGAAGAAAAACAACATGTGCACAGACTATAATTCGTAAGCAAATAAGGCCAGCCGCTCAAAACGGATCCCACGGCTGCGCGTTTCCTCGCTGCCCCACTTACACCCTAGGACCCCCGGAGAAAAAAATCGTCGTTTCAGAAGGGGTGTCTCCTGGTTTAGTGGGGAATCATCGCTTCTGGAGGGCAACACCCCTCCAATAAGAACTGGGGTTTGCCGATCTGGGTTGCAAACCAAGCTCACCTGTTGTAGGCTTCATGAAAAGGTCATGTGCACACAAAAGGGTTTTTGGGACCTTCGGGGTCACACCAACGACCATGTAATCGGGGTTCACAAATCTCACCTCAAAGGACCTGGAGACAAACGGGTAAACCTTTGTCAGACCTTAGCGGACCAAAAAGGCAAGGTCAGGTCGGCTTTGGGGGGCTGTGAGGTTTCAGCTTTCGCGGATTTCCTTGTCCATGGCCATGAACATCATGTTTCCCATGGAGTCGCCTCGGCTCGGCTCGGCTTTCGCTCTCCAACGAGACGATACCAGTGGTTTCCCACTATTGGACAACATGCCAGTGAGTTTACTGGGCTGCTCGATTTCAGATCACCCGCTAAAAGTTCAACTTTTAGTGGGTTAAGCGGAAACTGCCACTAAACACTAAAAAGCTAAAAGGCTAAGGGGATGGCTGGGAGCCACCAAGTTTAATAGGGAAAGAAGAAAAGCCCAACCATTTTAGGCGGGAGTTGATTCCTCAAAAAAGACGAGCGAGCCACCCAGATTGGACGTGGCTCAAAGCTTGGTTGCTGTTGACCCCTCTGCAACACGTGAATCACCCTTTGCAGGTTCTAAAGACAATTTTAGTGGACGCATTCAACCAGCTTCTATCGAAAACATGCTTCCCACCACTTTCTCACACAGAACTTCTCTTCCCACCAGTTGTCACGTGTCGTTTGGGCCCCTCATTTAAAGCACATGCCACCAGTCGAGCTTAGTTTGTTTTGTTTTGCCTAGGCTTCCTTGCATGTGACCTGGAAAATACTTGAATGATCACACCAAACAACTGTAATAGGGAACCACCTCAGAAATGGATATGAATCCCCACCGAATTCTGATGTCCACCATTTCGGGCCCGGGACCCAGTAAAATACACACCCGTATAGCGAGGCTTTAACACTTTACCAAGAACCACCCCAGCGGTACCGAGGCTCCAAGAAACGCGCAACAACGTGGAGGCCGAGAAAGCGCTTGAGGCTCGCTACCCATTTTGGGGTATGTATAACTCACTTCCGATCGAACAGATCGGCACAGAAGTCCAGTTTTACGGTCCGGATCCCGATTTTGACACATGCCATTTTGGGATTCCCTGGAGGCCAAAGTGGGTCCGGCGGCCTGAGGGCCCCGCCCAAGGTGGAGGGATCCATCTCATCCAAGGCTTTGGCAGCTTTCGATGGGTCTCCTGACGGCGTCAGCGATGCAGAAAAACTTTCCCCCCCCCCCGCCCCCCAAATCTTGCGGCGGACGAAATCAGTGGCTCAGAGCCGTGCGCTTCAGCGAAAGTCTCCTGGAGAACCCCTTGATCAATACTGTGGATGGACGAAATCCATTTCGCGCCGCGAAATGAAACCACGAAATGGAAACCACTCTTTGAGTCAAGGGTATTTTTCCATCCGACGGTACTGGCGCCACAGTGGCGGAAGACCAGTGGGTTCCTGAAGGCGGTTCATGGATTTCGTCCACCTCAAAAAAGGGGGCCTTCAGGTCCAAACACTTGGCAATCGGTTTACGGGCTTCCAGCAAAGCGGCTCTTTGAGGGAATGGACATGGACCAACAAAACCCTCTTTGAAATGGGCAGAACAGCTGGGTCCTCCAGTAGAGAGGTTAGAATACGGATTGCCCTTTTCTTTCTGTAGTCTTCCATTTGAGTAGGGAAAGCCTCCCCAAAAAAAGCGTAAAAGGGCACCTACTGGGGGACCTAGACAAATATCCGAATGTCCATTTGCTCGACTTGAGGGACAGAGTTGTTTTCACTGCATTGACTCTACTTTGACCCAACCTGCGCAGTGATGCTTGCGGGAATTGGGGCTGCCCAATGGTCCTTGCCTGGCTTGTTGGCTAAAGCACATTCATATGGCTAACAAAATCCTCCCTAAGAAGGGCCCAAAAAGCACCCAAAACCCACTAAATTGTGGTACCAAGATGGTTATGAAGGGGTGCACATAGACGTTACTACCCCACCCCCCGGGTTGATTTGATCGGGGGTGCCCAATTCAATGTGGGGATTCAGACCACGTTTGGAGCGGAAAACTTCCCAGCCCCCCATGAAACCAGGGAACTGAAGCACCTGAAATTGCCCAATGGGTTTTGGAGATCATGGGGCATCATGGGGCTGGGGGAGCCCAAACAAGCCCAAGAAGAACCGCCTTCTTGAGGGTTTCTTTGGGCTCGCTCCCTCCCCCACATGAAAAAATCGGGTTGGGCGCGGCTCGCGGTTTGCATATGGCCCACGCCTTCGGCCTGTGACAAGCTCTCTCCCAGGTCCGCCAGCTGCGCAAAGGGATCGCCGGAGCCTCTCGCGAGGCCAAAAGAAGACAAAGACGTCCCGAGCAGCTGCCATGGGCACCCCCCTTTTTATCTCCAAATCCCAGCTTTGCTCCTGGGAAGAAAGCAGCAGCCCCCCCCTACTAGAAACCCTGTTCAAGGGAGGTTGTTCGCCAAACAGGTTGAAAAGGCAAACCCTGGGTTGCACTGAGTACGCCGTATTCTTTCGGATCTTCTTTTTCCGCAGTGGACACCAAAATAAGCTCGGGCGATATCCCCAACAGGACCACACCCTCCCAGAATCCTCGCGGAACGCCCCATCCTTACCGCCGGTGTTGCTGAGGATGCCGCCTTGTAACTTTCTAAAGCAAGCTACGAGTCTCGTGGAACCCTGCAACCCTCATAGAACCTTACCTCAACCACCCCGCAGCCCTTGCGGAACCTCGTGAAACCCTGCTAGAACCGTGCTGGAACCACCTTACCTGGTGGAACCCTCATGGAACCTTACCTCAAACCAGCCCGGACCGCTGGTGGAACCCTGGCGCAATTTTCGTGGAACCTTCCTCAGCCCAGACCACCCCGCAGCCCTCGAAGAAATTGGTGGAACCATGCTAAAGCCCTCGTCCAGAGGAGCACGACGGGCTGGTGGAACCCTGGTGAAACCTTGTCAAACCTTACCTCAAACCACCCCGGACCACCCTACAGCCCTCGCAAATCTGGTGGAAGCCTTGTGGAACCTTACCTCAGCCCTCGTGGAACCGCAGCCGTGACCCTGCTGGTCGAACCCTTGTGGAACCTTCCTCAAACCACCCCGCAGCCCTCGAAGAAATTGGTGGAACCCTGGTGGAACCCTTGTGGAACCTTACCTCAAACCACCCCAGACCACCCCGCAGCCCTTGCAGAACCTGGTGGAACCCTGGTTCGCAAATGGTGGAACCTAGCTGGTGGAACGCTGGTGGAACCCTGGTGGAACCCTGGTGGAACCGTCGCCCCGAACCACCCCAAGAAGAAAACTTCTCTCTCGCCCAGGCCTCCCTTGCCTTTCTTTGGCTTCCCAGCCACCAGCAAGAGAGCGCAAAGCCCTGGACGCATCGAGCGGGGCTTCAACACCCGAGCCACCTGGGAAACGAACTTCTGGGAACTGAACCCCTGGTTGGGCTTGATTCATCGTTAGTTTTGGCCGTTAGGGGATATCCGCCCGAATACGAAGGGTGCAAAAGGACAACATGGCTTCGTATCTGGACCTAATCAGTCTTTGCCGGCCCAGTTTTGGCGGGCCCCAGATCCGTGGAACATTCCGATTGCGGGCTGCAAAGTCACCGTGGACCTGGCTATTCCGAGCCGTCGATCGCTGGTCATGGGTCATTTCCGCTAAACTCACTTCCTCAGGAGTGGATTGGGCAGAAAAGTCTGATTACAACTAAAAGGGTACAAATTGCAGGAACTCAAGAACTGAGTTTAGACCACTCAACTCAACGTTTTGACTCGTCCCCCATGAGTCTTGTTGCACAAAGCCATCTTTGCAGGTATCTGCATACATGTCTCACTGGAACAGCGAGAAATCGCTCCTGCAAGTTGCCGCAGCATGTCCTCCAAAATCCTGAGCGCTTCTCAACGTCGGAAACATTGTCGCAGGGTGTGGTCTCCCATTCTTCAAGGGTTTCTACACTACCACGGGGGCTGTTCTATGTATTCCACAAACAGTGAAAAAGACAAACCCATTGCTGTCGGGACCCTGACGTGGCGATTCTCGCATGGATTGCCGATGTTCTCTGCGACTCCGGGAATTGCAGCGAGAATCCCCTCAATTGAGCAGCGACCGAAACGACCCCATGGATTCTGCCAGGGTTGTAAAGGTGTACGCCTTTCTATTCGCCTCATGCAATCAGGAACGGAAAACCACCTGCTAAAATGGCCCAAGCTTGAGGTTTTGGGCGGCGCTCACTCCCCGATGACGTCAAGTTGGTTGAACACTGCTTCAGCTTCCCCGCGGTGCTCGGGTCTCTGGTCTCTCACACCGAGGCCGCCGCTTCAAGGGGAAAACGACCAACGGTGTGGCAGTGTGGCAATGTTTTTGCTTTTTTGTTTCTCAATGACCTCTCCTTCGTTCCTTCGTGGGTAGCTTCAACTTCTGACATGTGCGCTTGCTTGCACGGACTTTTGGACATCTGCGTCTCCCCTGAAGGGAAAATGGCAGCGGGGGCGCTTTGAGTTGCGCGGTTTGCGGCCGGCCACTCGGCCACTCAGCTCCTTCAAACGAGTATTTCAACGAGTGACGTCTGTTACTTTGATCATGGCCTGGGTCTATGCGGCAAATATCACGGCCGCCACAAAAAGTTCAAACGCTGCCTCTGGCCATGAACCTCAAATCTCAGGACATCTCATGGACATATGGCATGGGTTGGGTGACATGCAGTGCGTACCACAACCAGAAAGCGGGTCCATCCGAAACGGGAACATAGCATGAGCATTGTACATAATAAGGGTTTACTTGGATGTTTGGCCAACTTAGCAAGTGGTTAGCCACTTGGGTTACCACCCCCGAAAAATCACTGAACGGGGGACTCAAAAGCAGGCTATAACCGAACGGTTTCCAACAACTTACTTGGCCGAACACCCAAGTTGGGGACAATTAAAGACCGATCCCACCCCCTAAAACCGGAAAATATCAAGGGTTCGTTGGGGTTCAGACAAGTTACCCATTCACAGGCCGTATGGAATTCCCGAGGCTACTTTCATCAGTGAGACCGGTTCCGTGCACCACAGTGCCGCCGTGCCCCCGCCTTGAAAGGGTGGGAGGGGTAAAAGGTCAGCTTTTTGGAAGGTACCCTTGGAGATTGGTATGGGACACCAAAACTCAACACGGAAATGTCGTATCAAACGGATACCGCAGCCCAAACGTATCAAAGAGGAAAAGCCTCAAACTTTGACCACCTCACCCCGAAAGCATTGTGGCGAGACCGAACAACCCACGCGGTCCGACGTGTCCCAAAGCCGCCCCCAACGCGGTCCACCACGCTGTCGCGAGGCGAGTGTCCACGACTGCTGCTGCGACTGCTCGCGCGGCCTTAAAAGCAAAAATTGAGAGCGGAGCTTCGGAAAGCAAACGTCGTCCCCATTCCAGGGATCCTTCTTTCTACAAAACCTCCGGAGGTCAGAGGAAAACGGCTGTTTCTTGAACAGAACGATGGTTGAAAAGAATGGGGAATCAACCAAGAGCAGTGCCCTCTTCACCTTTTGGATGGCACGCATCTTTTTGTTGGAGTTGGCAGCCCTTGTCCGGTCCAAAAGGGAAGCCAAAAGAAAAACCACCCAGTTTGGGGGTCTCAAAACTCGGTTGCTTTCTACTGCCCTGCTAAAAGTTTTAACTTTTAGTGGTTTAATACGGAAAACCTATTAGTTGGCAAAAAGTTAAATTCCTAACATCCCTTGGCAACATGCACCAAAGAAAAAGCATACCCAAAGCCCGCGGGTCTCCTCACTTGCACGGACCTTGGAAATCAACTCATTTCCGATCGAGTGGATGGGCCCAAAAAACCACGAAAAAGCTGTTGAATCCCACTAGCATGGTCCAAACCCAAGCCAAGAAGCGTAGAGTCCGGCAACTCAGGAAGTCACTACAGGTGATCACCCTTTGGTACCTTGACTAAGCGTGGAGCAAAGCAGGGGAAGAGACAAATCAGGGGACCCCTTGTTTGATTTTAAAAAGGAAGGGAAACCTGCCGCAGGCAGGAATTGAGCCCCATTGCACGAAACATTTGAATGGGGTCTCGAAATGGGTGTGTGTGTGTGTGTAAATTCTTTGAGGGTAATGTTAACCCCGGATTGGTTGATTCATAGGGGGGGTCCCAAATTAGTGGGGGTTCATCACTTCTGGAGGGAACACCCCCCTAATAATGGGACGGGTTTATTAATCCTGGGTCAACAGTACCGCTTTGTAGCACGGTTTAGGGTGGTAATGAACATGTCAGAAGTCAAACACCACTCTGAGTATGTGGATAAAAATTCCTCAACCTCCCTATTCATAGTATCCAAATGTGTGCGTGTGCTTTCTTTGAGGGTGCCGCGTTTGAGGACGGCTTCCCACCTTTCAAGCAGAATGATCCTGGGCTCCCTCCCGTTGGGGCTGTCCGAAACATGTGTAGTTCCCCTTGAGCTGCCCGCAACTAGGGGCATGCGTTGTTTCTTGAGGGCTCGGCCTGGCTCTTTTCAAATGGTTTGCTGCCAAAACAAGGATCAAGGAGACACCAACAAAACCGCCTCGTTTTGCAAAAATAGGGTGGTTGCCCCAGAACGGAAGGATCTAGCAACAAACAACCCACATTGATCAGCCGGAAGTTGACCAACCCCAGAAATTAGATGTTAGAATAAGATAACCCCATGGTTTTCAAAGTGAGCAGGGCATTTCCAAACGATCGAGGCGGGAGGGTTGTCAAAAGGGACCTTGTTCAAGGGCCTTTTCAAGTATGGGTGTTGGAGATACGGACGCTCACAGACTTATATAATATACCACAGATATAAGCGTGTAAGGCTGTATATACGTGCACCTCTAGCCCTCCTGTAATATGGAACGCCTTGATTCAAGGGTCCTTTACATGGGATGACCAGGGGTGGGGAAACCACAAAAAGAGATGAATGTCACGCCATGGGCAAAGTGGGTCATTTGGGGGCCCTAAATGGAATATTGATCAACCCCCCATATAGTGCCCCCAAAATGGGACTTCTGCAAAGCCCAGACCTCCTTCCTCCATACCTCCATATACCTCCAAGGCCCATACCTTTTTCTGTATGATCTTTCAGAGTTGGAAACTCCTCAGTGGAAGATGAACATCCATCCTCGAATTCCGTCCACCAACCACCAATCAGAATTCGCACGCAAAATTATTGGCTTCCATTTGTGAAGCTCCTGGAAAAAAAACACTAGTGGTAGATTCCTTTTAACACCAACAGGGCATTTGTATCTATATATTTTTTAAGTCTTAAGTAAATGGAAGTTGGCTTGCACTCCAATCCGGCGCCCACTTCCTTTTTCGACCGCTTCGGTGCTCCGAGCACGTCTCCGGGCTCCCGCGCGACTGTCCTCCGGAAACGTCATCCTCTGCGCCGAGACGCGTGCCCCGTGCGCGGTGAACCGCCGTGATTCAAGAACAAAACTACAGCCAGGCTCCGCCAACTAAGAGGTACCTGATCCACAGGGCAAATCGCTTGAAGAATGCTTCTAGAGCTTGGCTACCCTATTCTTTTTCGGGAACTCTTCTCTAAACCGAAGAACATCACTTGGTGCCTGCACCGGCTGTTCACATGGGCGCTATAGGAGGCCCATGGGGACTTTCAGGTGGAATGTCCAACTTATGGAGAGACTTCCTCCAAACTATCTAGGTCTAGTAGAGATCTTAAAGATAAGGGTACCCATTTTTCTGCCTTCTATTTTAGTAGGGGAACCCTCCCCCCAAAAAAAACGGTAGACGGGCACTACAGGAGGGACCTAGCTACTCCTCCAGATGGAAAATCCGGTTCTTCCAAAGCCAGGGACCCCTTCAAATGCAAATCCAAACCAATCCACATGACAGAGCACATGGAACCATACATGGAGATGTCAGAAATCTCCCCTCCCGGAATTCCATTGGTTCAAATCCCCCAACCAACCCAAACCACCAATTAACTTCCATGTGCTTGAGCCCCCGGGAAGAAACAAACAGATTTCCAGTACTGATAGATTTCCAAGAAAGCAAACAGGGGAAATAACACATATTCATTTCAGCAAATGGAAGTTAAGGTTTACCCTCAGATGACCGGTGGCCACGGGAAGAAAAGGGCATCCTTTGGCATCCTTGTTGGTTGGTTGAGTTTAAAGGAATCGGAACCCTTCCCTCAAAAAAGTTGAAAAAAGGGCGGAATCCACTGGGCAACGGAGTACCTGACGTTGGGCCCATTTCGGACCATAACTTTTCTTTGCGTTTCGTCCCCTGGAAACAAAATATAAAACATATTTCCGGTAGTGAAATCGATTCCCTTCAAAACCAACAGGGGAAAAACGGAAATTATTTTCAGCAAATGGAAGATACACCCAAAGGAAAATTCTTGGCGCAGGGCTGGGAGGAGCTGCCCTGGCGCGTCGCGCGGAAGCTGGAGCCGCTCCTGGATTTTGCGTTCTCTCTCTCCACGGCGTCAGCTGGGGCGTGGCTGGGGCAAACCGCAACTTTTTAGGGCAGATGGATGGCCCTGGTAGATGATAAAAAAACCACCAGGTAAACCAGGAATCGCCATCCTACTTGTCTGGGCGAATTATCATTGTTCACATTTTTCACCACCGGAATAAGGTGGCTGGAAGGATGTTCTCCGGATAAACCACCATTTGGGGTAAATTCGGTCGTGTGAGGTCGTTGTAATTCACCCAGCTCCAGTTACATTTTGGTGCCATTTCGGTACATGCTTTTGAGCCACAGCCTTTTTTCGCTTCAGTTTGGACTTTCAAAATGCGGCAATTTGAGTGGAACCCACCTGCAACCTAGCACTTTTGACGATATCTCTCTTCTTTGGACATTCAAACCGCGCTTTCCATTTTCCAAACTTTGTCCCCAGAGTTCCTTGCCCCCAGTAAAGGCATGGCAAGGACCCAATTTGGATGATGACAAATGGCTACGTAAACAATGGTGGTTATATGAAGCCAACCATTGTTTTAACGGTGGGTTGAGCCCCAGGGTTTGTGCTTTCGATCATGACTGGCCTCCAGACTTGCTTTCCCTTTCAGGTACCCCAAACCGTAGGGGCCTGGAGTTCCCTTTGTTGGACATTCAAAAGTTGATTTTGTTTTTACAGGAACCCGCCGGTACACTGCCAGTTGTGAAGGGATATCCAGTGATCCCCGAACAAGGGTATAAGCCCAAGAAATGATTCTCTGTAAAGACCAACCCACCACTAAACTGCCACTTTTGAGGGGATCCCCGAACAAAAAAGCCTACAAGAACCAAGCCCTACTGTGGATGGTTGAATTCCTGCGCCACCTAAGAAACCCTGGAATGATGATTCCCCTTCAAATACCAACAAACAATGGTTTCACCCATGGTTTCACAGCGGTGCAAACGGATTTCATCCATCCAGAGTATGAGGGAATGGGGAGTTAGGGAACCATGCACATCGTGCATGCAATTTCTTCAGCCTGCTACATCATGGGTGTTGGAGGTATTCAGCAAAAACAACTTTTAGAAGGGGTTGATATACAAGCATGTGTTGGCGGACAACAAAACCAAATCATACCTCCAAAACCCACACAGGGTGGCTTTTGAGGTGACCTTCCCCGCCCTCCCCCCCAAAAAAAACAGAAGGAAAATAAAAGATATGATGTTCCTTGTGGCTTCCCCTTAAAAACCGACCACAAGGGGCTTCTAACCCGAAAAAAGAAACACCCATACCGCGCATGGCTTTGCTGGCTGCTAGCCGTCGAAGCGATGGTTGAAGCAAACAGAACAGCGACCAAAACCCGAGCTGACTGAGAGTTCTATATAAAGGTTTACAGTAATAAGCTGAACTGCATGTTGGGGGATTCCGACCTTGAACGCCTCCATTTGCATAATTAAGTCCCCTCGGCAAAAACGCAAAAAAAAAAAAACATATTTGTTTCCAGTAGTGACCGGTTCCCTTTGAAACCAGGGGGAAAATCGACAAGATCCATTTCAGCAAACTCAAGAAACGCCACGCCCTCGCTTCTTGCCTGCTGGTGTCCGGACGGAAGGTGCACTCGCGAAGCTCCTGAAACCGATTGGTGCTCGAAAGCGATTGGCACATGCGAGTGGGTCAACCAGGTCCTCCAGATTTGAGAGGTTAGAATAAGGGTACCAACCTGTTTTTTTGTGAGGGCTAGGTCCTCCAGATTTGAGAGGTTAGAATAAGGGTACCAACCTTTTTTTTTGTGAGGGCTAGGTCCTCCAGATTTGAGAGCTTAGAATAAGTTGGTACCAACTTTTTGTTGTGAGGGCTAGGTCCTCCAAATTTGAGAGCTTAGAATAAGTTGGTACTAACTTTTTGTTGTGAGGGCTAGGTCCTCCAGATTTGAGAGGTTAGAATAAGTTGGTACCAACTTTTTGTTGTGAGGGCTAGGTCCTCCAGATTTGAGAGGTTAGAATAAGGGTACCAACTTTTTTTTGTGAGGGCTAGGTCCTCCAAATTTGACAGGTTAGAATAAGGGTACCAACTTGTTTTTTCAGTTTTGTCTATTTTAGTAGGCGAACTCTCCCCAACAAAAGGGTAAAAGGGCATTGCTGGGGGACCTAGCCAATCATTAGGGAGCACAGGTTGTTGGACGTTTCGCCAAGGAAACTCTGTGTGATAATTTCCCGAGCAAATTTGAACTAGAGATCGGGGGGATCCTTAGGTGACATTTGAAAAATGCCCCCAAACCAGCGGAAAAGAGCATTGGTTGTAGGGAGCAGGGTTGGGATATGGGGTTGGAATTTTACTAAGGACTCTCAAGCCCCAAAATCTGGCCACAGAGAACCCGTCTGAGGTGTGCCCATGATGCACCCTTAAGATTCATGGCAGTCCTGCTGCTCCCGCAGTGCTTGCCTGAGTCCAAAGGGTGGGGAGACGTCTGAAGTGGGTCGCCCACTTCTTAGTTGCTATGGACCCTTGGTAGACCTCTCTCTCTCTATATATCTGTCATGCTCACAAGAGCCATTTCGAGTCAATATAATACCTGTCAGACTGTTTGACGTGCACACATCTGCGCCAACAACACCAAACAGAACCCTGAAAAACAAACCATAGTGATCGAATCCCTTTAAAGCCTAAAAAGGGAAATGACAAACATATTCTTCAGCAAATGGAAGCTTGTGACCAAGCCGCTGGGTGTGAAAGCTCTGCTGCCAACTTTGCCTGCAAGCGCAACTCGCGAGGCGTGAGCTGAAGCAAACTTCCACCGCATGGACTTCAAAGGCCTTTGGGTTCGCTGCCCCCTTGAGTTGCTGACATGCTCGCTTCCGATGGAGATGGACCAAAAAAAGTCACCAATCTGAGTTGGTTACCCCTAAAGTGGTCGTCGCAAAAGGTTTTTAAACGCCCATGACCTCAGGAAGTGGTCGTCGCATGGGAGGAAAGATCGCATCAAGGGGGCGCTACTCTTTCTGGCTTTCTGGTGGAGGGAACTATGTGGAAGTGCTTCAAGGCTGTAGCCGCCCCTCCTGGGATGCTCCCTCTTGGTGATTTGGATTGGTTGGAGGTGTTCGGTGGTTTCCCGTTGGCCCTCAAAAGCCAGGGCCCCTTCAACTCAAAATCCAAACCACTCCAAACTGGGCCCGATTTCAGTTCCCCCCGCTCAAAGTTTGTGAATCACCTTTTTTCAGCGGCCGAAAAATTCGTTGACACTGAAACACTCCACCAACGAAGAGGATCTAAAAAAAGCTAAGGAACCAAATGCCTGGGCTTGCCACCAGGAAAAGGGGCGGCGCTTTTGTCTCCGAAACGGGGACGCTTTTGTTTGAGGCTGCCCCTCTGCTTTTTGGTGATTTTAAAAGGAAACACTAAGGGAAAACCAAAAATAAGGGAAACAACAAGAGAAACAACAGGGGAAACAACCAAAAAAAGTGGGGGATGGCCCGGTTGCGTGCCACGCAACGGCCGAGATCCATCCCGATCCCGGGACGCTCGGCTCCTCAGCGCGCCTCTTTCGCAGAAGCTCCAGCTCCCTTTCAGCGTGGCTCCGGGGATCCTGAGACTTGACGCTGACCTGGGGGTTTGGGGAGCAAAAACCATGAAACAATTCAGCAGCTAAGTGGTTGGATGTCAAGCACTGAATTAGATTTCAGCAGTTGAGTCAGTTGAGTGGTTGGATTTCAAGCACTAAGCCAGAATACGCAAAAATGGGGAAAATGTTGCCCAACGACAACCATGGAGAGGCACTCCTTGAAGTCACAACTAAAACCGAGCGCTACTAAAATGGGTACCGCCATTTGGCAGTGGCTCAAAAGGCACCTTGGTAAATGGAGCCAAAGACAAAAACCCGCAGTAACACCAGCTCTTTCATTTTGAGCCATACCCTTCCTCCAACGAACATAGCACCAGACATGGGGTCCCTTGGAGGGAGGGTAGGGAGGGCCTTCCTCCAACTAACAAGGCACCTCTGGGGGGGTACCTGGAAGAATCCTTTCCTTTTGAAGGGAGCCCCTGTCGGTTGCCATGTTAGTTGGAGGGAGGGTATGGCTCAAAATCAAAGAGCTAGGGTTACTGCGAGCTTTCGTCTTTGGCTCCATTTACCCAGGTGCCATTTTGGTACCACTTTTCTGAGCCACTGCCAAATGGTCACCCAGAACCGGCTGCAAAGAACTCAGAAGGCGGAGATCCGAAACTACCTTTATGACAAGGGGACTGTCCCCTCAGTTGCCCAAAGGACCTGCAACTAAAAGGTCAACCTTTTGGGGCCAAACATGGGCCAAGATGGGAAAACCAAAAGGTCACCCTTAAAACCACCAACCAAGGGGTACCCCAACAAAAAGGAGCCATACTCGGAGTAGCATGGACACTAACCATCATTTCTAGATGAATCTCCTTTTGAGCGGCGTGAAATTCCGGGGTTCGTTTTTTTTCCTTTTTGCCGGCGGGTTATACCCTTTTCGAGGGGAACAGCCAGACACTCACGCGTTGCACTCCTCACAAAAAACTTCCAGCCTGTAGCCACCTGCGTAGAACTCTTAAAACTGGGCTGTCCGTTTTCAGATCCCCTGCCAACAGTTCAGCTTTTCGTGGGCGATAAAAACAAATCACCCCCCCCCCCAAAAAAAACAAACAAACAAGGAAACGGATGGCTGGGAACCACCCAATGAAAGTCAGGCTCTGATTCCAGACAAGAATGGCTTTGGAATTTCAGTGAGATCTCCCCATGTGATGGCAGGAACCAGAAGTCGTGAATTGAGCTCCAGCTTTTATTTTTAAAACATCAGGCCCCGAGGCCCTTCCGAATATGTTAACCGGACAGGCCAAAATGGCTTCTTGGGCGTTCGGCGAAGTTGGTAAGTGATCGGTAACCGTTCGGCTTTAACCCACTTTTGAGTCCGGGGCTATAGTTCCAGCAGCCAGCCACTTAATGCCTTTTGCCTCCCAGATTCCAACCAAGACTAAAGTAACGGCTTGCCCAGGACACCTCCCCAACTCCCTCCGAAGCCGAAAATTTGTGCTTCCCCCAACATGCCACGACTGTCTGTTCAAAGCTTGATGCACATGCCATGTTCCACGCAGTGAAGGCCACCCGCCTGCGAAGAATTTTCGGGGCCTGCTGGGCTCCAAACCAAAAAAAAACGCGGCTACTCAGATGTTGAACCCATCTGGGTGTGGTGGTCAAACAAAAAAAGGTAACCCCAAAACGGGTTGCCCTGGTAGATGGAACCAAGGGCTAAAACCTGCGGTTCACTGGTGGTTTGATTTTTACCCATACCCAGATTGATCAACCCTAATTTATGAACCAGGCTGGTGTCCCTTTTAAATGTGGCTGGACTCAGACCACTTTTTGCAGGGGCCCAAACTGTCCAAACCCCCCCCCCCCCCCCCAAATTTCCTCCTTCCTCCCACCAACTGTCCGAACCCGTCGGAAGGTACCTCGAAGATCAGGCTCCGAAAGGGAACCTCTGTCAGGTGCTATGTTCGGAGGGAGAGAATCATAGGTAGCCGTCTGGAAAAATCGATGGCAAATGGAAGAAACCCCGCCTAAACCAGCGGAACCCATCTGCTTTTAAGCAAAAGTGACCTAAAAAGGAAAATTTATGGAGAGAACAAGCTGGGGTTGAAAGACCTGGAGGCCGAGACATCTTCGAGTCCCAAGGACCGAAGAACCTCGAGGCCCGAAGCTTCGAGAAGCTTCGGGGGCGGAGGCTTGGCCGAAGATCCACGGCGCACGTCCGGTTCAAATTTTTGGCGGGTCAAAACCCAAATCGTATTTCCAGTGAACATCAACCAATCCCCACTTAAATAGGTTCTAAAATGGGTGGTGCACCTACCCCAAAATGGTACCCACAGCCTTTTGTTTAGTTCAGCTAACCCCATTCAATCAACGCGAGTTTGATCTAATCACTATTATTTACCTAAGGACTTTCATCATCCCAATGGGGCGGCGCCGGATGCCTACTCAAATTTAGGTCTTTCCGAAAAGTTTAAAGTCCAGGAACTGGGGAGTTGAGACCCATTGAACTTCACACCTACCAATCCACTATGCGTCAAAGGCGTACCGGTCTTCCTGCTTTCCCTATAAAACCTTGAGACTAAAAGACTAAAAAGAGGTACCGAGCCTCCAAAAAAAAAAACAGCGCAGAGCACTGCAGATTCGCCCCAAGTCTCGGTCCTGCGGACCCTTGTAGCTCGCCTGACAAGCGGGGAGGTTGGCAGAGGGACGCCCTGGAGCCCACTTTCAGCCGTTAGGGGGCAAACCTTGGTTGACGTTGGAAGGGGAGCAACAAAAACATGTTTTAAGCAGTTAACTGGGGATTTCAACCACCAAACCACCATAAGCAAAAAATTGTAAGAACACCTGTTTCCCGTTGCAACCACCATGAACATCCTTTGCAGGGAGAAGCCCTGCAGGGAGGATCTCGCGACTTTGGAACAACCAGCGTGCTACTCTGGATGGTTGCGAAATCCATTTCGCACCACCTAAGACTCCCTGGAAGGAATCGATTCCCCTGGTAAATGCCAACCGACAACGGTTTCAACCATGGTTGCAAAGTGGTGCGAAATGGATTTCGTCCATCCACAGTATCCAAACATCGCGAGAGATCCCGGCAGAGAGTAAACATGTCTTGCTGGTTAGGAACCTGGGCTGCCCGATTTCAAAAAGCCCCCGCTAAAAGTGAATAACTTTTAGTGGGTTAAATGGAAAGTGCCACTAACACTAAAAGGCTGAAAGGCTGTCTGATTTCAACCTCCTCCTTTGTGAACGGCAGGCCGACCATTTCGGACAGACTCACTCCACATTTTGTAAGCGTCTCCTTGCAGTACGCGAGAACCTCCACATTCACGAGGCTGTCATCTCGATTGCGTAGCTCGTGCTGGTCAATGGGACGCACAGTACACTCTCAGGAACCGGATGGCTGGGAGCCAGCAAAGGAAAGAAGCCGTTTTCTTAAAGAAGAAGGTGTGTGCCTCTGCTCCGCTCTGAACCCTGTCCTACTGACACCCGGCGATTCAGCTGAGCTGTCGGACACGAAAAAAGTTCATATCAGCTGCGCTTTTTTTTCCCCGGTGGGCGTGTCCTTTATTCAGGCTACTTGTCTTGGGTGTGTTTGAGGGGCAACCCAAAAGGAAAACCGCAATCTTGCATCATGGGGGCTGGGGGGGAGGGAGGGGGGGGGAGCCCAAATATGCCCTTATTTAGGGCTTATTTGGGCTCCCTCCCCCCAGCCCCCATGATTGCAGGTACCCTTAACAAAAGACAGATCCATTTTGTGCCAAGAGCGAGACTATTGAAGTGCGGGCCATGGTCATTGTGGCCATGGAAAGTTCAGCCATTCTGGTTCCGGTCGGTTTTACCCCTATTGTCAAGACACATTCATGGGATTTATGATAGTATCTTCCACTTGTCCCCAAGTGAAAGCGTGCTGTGACCATGTCATATGGGCATGAAGCTTCAAACTTGGAAGCTTTTTTCTTGGCATCCCGTGAAGCCAAAGTAAGAAGAGGTACAAACTGAAAAGCTTTCCCTTTAAAACCACAAAACATGGGGATACCAACTCCAGAAAAGAACGCCCTAGAGGTTGACTATCCCATCCAAGTTGTGGCTGTCCAAACTGATCCCCTGCTCAAACTAGAGGTTGGTCAAAGAATCTCCAAGCTTGCCACTAAACCCAACGAGAAAAAAAAACAGCCAAACAAAACCCCAGGAACCGAAGACATGGGAACCATCAAGCCTAGCCCCGCAGAAACCAATCTCTAGTGCCTGCCAGGTCATCCGTTGGAACCTCAACTGCGAGAAAGGCGCACCCCGAGTGAACCGCGAGATTTCGGCGCGCGACCGGAGCCAAACGTGTCCAAATATGTCGGGCAAGTCTAGGTCCTCCAGTACGTAGAGGGGTTAGAATAAGGGTTCCCTTTCTTCCGTAGTCTATCTTAGTAGGGGAATCCTTCCCCAAGAAAGGGTAAAAAGGCGCTACTGGGCGACCTAGAAGTGGTTGAGCTGGATTCTATGCCCCCCCCATTTACCAGGGAAACACATCCATTTCACCAAACAGTGTGGATAGCAATGGATCGGTGCTACTGGTGTTTTCTTTTGGTAGAATAGAAGGGTGTCCCTAAATGGAATAATAAAACCACCCAAAAACCAGTGGAAACCATCTATGTCTAAGCAAACTAAGCTAAAAAGGACATGACTGGTGGAACAACTGGAGCAACTTTTTCAACTGACACTGGGCATGGAACCTGCTTAAATGGAACCAAGAGACCCGACGGTGGGGAACCCAGCAAAATCTGTGAACATCTCCCTGGAAAATCTAGCTGGAAAGAAAACCATGGACCTGGACATGGCTAAGCAAGTAAGTCAAATGGAAGCGATGAACTTTAACTGGGCTCTGAAACGACATGGCCATTCTACTGGGCGCTGCATTCCGTACTGGTCTGCGGAGTCCTTCTGATGTCACCTCTTCGCAAAGTTGCTTGCCTCGCTGGTTTCATGGGCCCATGGGAGGGGCGGGCTATCTCTGGATAGGTCCAGGACAAGCCAAGGACGATCCCTTGATCAGGCCTTGTTAAGGGATAGCACCCCCTCCCCAGAGTCCCCCAAGGGCATTTCCCACGATGGTTTGTGTTGGAAATTGGGTTCTCGTCCTCCTCTCGTGCTCGACAAATTCGGAAGGAGTTGACCATCCCCTTTGGGGTGTTTCTCTTTGGAATCTCAGTTGTTCAGTGACCCTGGGAAAAAAAGGGAACCCATTTCTTTTTGGGGAAGACCACTTTTAGTGGGGCAGCACCAAAAAAAATGGTGCCACTGAACAACTGAGGAATTAAACAAAGCCTTTTCTTTTAGTTAGGGAACGCCCAAAGGAGACCAACCATGAGGAAAGGAAACACAAGAGGGAACGCGAATGAACAAACCGTGGTGAATTCCAATAAGCTGGCTGTGCATGTGTGTTGGGAACAGCGACCAAGCGCGGTTGGTGGACATCCCCGCCAATTTCTGTCCACAAAAGTGCTAATGAACATTCATGCTCAGCTGGCTCCTGAGTGCGATCAGTTGCCCACCCCCCGGAGAACAACACGACCCAATTCGCCCAATTCGCCCCCGATGTCGGCGTCTGCTTTCGACGGGCGGCTCCCATCGGTTCTGCTGCTCCGCCTCCCATTGCTGGCGCATGTGCATGGACGCCGCCAGCCGGCCCTCGCGGACTTGCAGTACGGCGATCAACCAACTCCCCGTTTTAGATGTGTGGGGGGGGGGGGGGGAGCAGGGAGGGAGGGGGGAGGGGGTGGCAAGTTGCTTGTTTGTTTGTTTTTGTTTGTTTGTTTGGTTGGTTGTTTGTTTGGCTGGCCACTTAGCTACTTGGTCAATTGATTGCTTGGTTGATTCGTTGGTTTCGTTGTTTGGTTGGCTGCTTTGGTTGTTGTTGTGTTTGTTTGCCTGCCTGCTTGCTTGCTTGTCTGCTTGGTGCTTGTTTGCTTGCTTGCTTGCTAGATTCTGGTTTT
>CAUJNA010000347.1:973805-983805 GCA_963377175.1 Effrenium voratum | reverse complement strand
ACTCTAGCAGCTTCATGACCGCGACCGTGAACACCGCCACCAGCATGCCGAAGACCTTCAAGTGGTCGTAGTCCCCACTACCATCCTTCTTCTCAGGATTCTCCTCCATGGCTGCCGCACCTTGAACTTGCATGCAGCAGCCCAACACCGCCACCAGCCCTCGACACTTGTTCACCTCCAGTCTCACCAGAGCTGACTTCTCAATGTCCTCTTCACTCTCCCCTTTCGCCTTCATGCCCATCAACTTCATGAGCTCCTTCAGCTTTGCCCCTGTCAAGGCCTTGGTGCCCACGTCGGCGATCATCTCGACTCCAGGCAAATGCCGAACTCGCCATTCATCCGCTTGGATCCTCCACCGAAGGTGAAAGGCACGTAGGCGCAGATGACGTGTGCGCCAAGCTCCCGTGCTTTCTGCACACAGCTGAATCGCTGCCTGATTGTCCCCGAAGAGGTACCGCATGTAGTTCGCGCCCTCCTCAATCTCGTTGATGAGAACGTCTACCGCGTCCCCCATCACAACGCCTTCGATCATCTCCATGAGCTCGCACTCGGCTGTACTCAGCGCCGGAAATCCTTGTCTGCTGGACTTCCAAGCGATCACCGAGTTCTGCCACTTCACCATCACGCAACCATGCGACAGAGCTCCTCCTGGCGCGAAGCTCGAGTCCGTGTAGACCTGCAAACCTGCCCGATCAGCTCCGTCCCAACCCACGCCGGTGTCCGGGGTGAATGTGAGTCCCACCGCCGATGTCCCGTTGAGGAACTTGAACGCCTGGAGGCCCACCTTCTGCACCCACCTTGGCGCTCGGGTCACGTGGCTTGCCAGCCTGGAAGTCACGAACGCCAGGTCCGGTCTTGTTCTTGTGACCACCCATAGCAGTTCTCCGGCTACCTTCTGAGCCGCTTGCACTTCCTCCGCCGTGATTTCGCTCTCTACCTCCGGCTCTGCCATATCCTTGGACATTGGGATTGCCGACTTTCCCGTGATGCCATTCCGCTCCACGAGGTCCTTGATGTAGTTCTCCTGAGTGAGGAGGTAGGTGCCGTCCTTCTCGAGCCACAGCTCCATCCCACAAAACCTCACTCCCGCTTCACTTCCGACCTCCTCCGGAGCCGACACTTCCCACACTGACTTTATCTGGCCACACAGGCTTTTCCTCACGGAATCGCTGGCCAGTATCAGCATGTCGTCCACGTACACGACAACCAGGCCCTTCATGACCTCCGTGCCATTCTCCTCGTAGATGACCTTCCACAAGTTGGGTTCAGACTCCAGCTGCCGCAACTTCAGCCATCCATCATCCCACTTCCATCGCCACTTCTCCATCGTGTCGTCCCGGTAGTCCGACCACAGCCTCGGCGATTGCCTAAGTCCATATAGTGCTCGCTCCACTTTCCACATCTCGCCGGGCTTGACCAATCCCAAACGAACCAGCAGCTGCGGGGGCTTCATCACAATGACGACCTCCCCTTCGTCATCAGCCGCTGCCAGCGGGGCATTCAGGAAAGCACACTTCACATCCAGTGTCGTAGCCCCCCATGATCTGACCGCCGCCGTCTTCACCGCCAGTCTCATCGCAACGCTGTCGCTGCCTCCGGCATACAATTGCTGCTGATCATGGCTGTCTCCATAGTTTCCGCACACCACCAGCCGGCACTTCTTCCGGGCCTCCAGACCCGGCTTCAAGGTGTACACCGCCTTTCCCGGCAGCACTTGCACCTTCTTGTCCGAGTTCACCAGCCTCTTGGCCTCCTCCGGCGATAGTCTCGTCAACGCCTTCTTTTCTAGCATGAGCGAATCCATCTCCTTCACGATGGCTTCCTTCCACTCAACGAAGTTCTCTTCCACCTCCCGACCCGATACAATCTTGGTCTGCAGCACTTCCTGGTGCAGCTTCGCCTCCGGGGTCTCATCTCTGACTGTCTGCTCCTCTGCCCGCAAACTCTGGATACTCTTGACGATGATATCCACGACCTCAGGCTCGTCCTTGAGCAGGTTCCTTTCCTCCTCTTCTGCAAGCTGTGCCAGCCTTCTCACATACTTCAGCGCTCCATCCTCCTCTAACTTCTCCCTTGGAGTCTTCTCTCTCACCCTTCTCCTCAGCTCATATGGCTCCTCATCTTGCGGGGGCTTTTCTGCTCCTCTCTCAACCAACCTCCAGTCTGGCCCTTCCGTTGGCATCGGAGTCCACTTGTGCAGCACATACGCCGCTGTTTGGATGGATCCATCATCCTTCACGACCGCATGCCCACTTGGCACCTCCGCGATCGGGGTCATGTAGTAGGCCTTCTCGTTCAATGGATCCCACTCTTTTCTCTTCCACGTTCTCTTCTTCACCAACACCTCCTGACCAAATCTCGGCATATCGGCAGGCTTCCCAAGACGGATCCTCTTCTCCTTCTCGACTGCATATCTAGCCGCACATGGCCAGTATTCTCCTCCCATCTCAGCAGAGTGGAGTAGACGTCGGGTCCGATCCTTCAGCCCCCTGATTGCCCTTTCCGCACGGCCATTCTGGCGGTAGTCATCGCCTGCAGTTGATGTCTTGGCGATGTCTCTTGCCAAGCACCAGCTCGCCAACACCTTATTCTTGAACTCGCGCCCGCAGTCCGAGTGAAGTCGGGCTAGAGGAAGATTCTCCCGTCTTAACTCGAGGTACATCTGCTGGATCGCCTCCAAAACCTCTCGCGAGCTCTTGCTCACCAAAGGTATCATGAACCACAGCGTCTTCACTGGTAGTGGTGGAAGGCCTTCTTCGTCTTCTCCTCCCTCCTCTTCTTCTTCAGCTTCAGCCGGGTTCATCTGGGCGTCCTCCAACTCCTTGGCCTCATCTTCCAGCTCAAAGTCCCAATCTCCTGCTTCCAGAGGTGGCAACTCCGGCTCGTACTCCTCTTCTTCTATCACCAATTCTGGTCGAGGCGGTGGGTCAGGCGCTCCTTTGATCATGAAGATTGTTCTTCCTGCCCATCTTGAATCATCCTCGAACAGTCGCTCGCCAGCTCCTGCAGTTCTCCAATCATCGGTCACCGTCTCATACGCACCTCCTTTGGCCTTTCTCGCGACCGTGCGCCTCACATCCGCCAGCTGGTCTATGGGGACCGGACACTCTTCAGCCTCCTCCGGGAAGAACTTCCCTTTTCGGTGGGACTTGTGCACCCTGATGACCATTCGCCCATCGATGCTCTTGGTCCAGTAGTCCGCCAGCCTCCCTTTCTCCTCCTGGATCTCCCCCTCCTGGCCCTTGGTCCCCTTTTCGTAGAACAGGATGGTCCTCAGGTTGCGGGTCTTGTCCAAGAGTCGATGAAGGTCTTCCTCTTCTAGGTTCGTCACCTCCACGCTTTCCAGAACCTCACCGGTGTCATTGTCCACGGTGACTCTCCACTTCACGCTCCTCCAGGGTGGTCCTCCTTTTCGGGTGGTTCGGTAAGATACCGCATTCTCATCAATCCTCTTCCACCTCCGCATGGCTTGCACCCGTTGAGGGACCTTCCAACTCCCCGGAGCCAATCCGTCGATCTCCTCGTCCCAAACCTCTTCCTTTCCACCACGAGGTAGGGTGTAGGCACCCATGAGGAAGTACCTACAGCTCTTGCCGTCGATGTCGTGCCCTCGACGCAGAGGTCCCGCCAAGTCCACAGACAAGATGTGTGCCTGGGGATGAGCAATGCGCCGATGTGCTCGTCCCTGTGCGGATGCTTCCTGGCATACACGACAGTCTCGCCTGTATGGCGTATGGCCGTTGGCCAAATGCTCGGCCCACGACAGCTTTCTCACTGCTGTCTTGATTCCTGTTGCTTCCAGCAACGCCTTCGCGACGGACCGCATCAGTCCCGGCGCCCATCTCGCAAGCTCCTTCGAGCCCTCCACATCTGCTGCAGCTCTGGTCGTACGGGTAGACCTCCTTTCTTTGCTGCTTTGGCTCTCCTCAGGGATCGCCAACTCCAGGTCCGTGCCCATCGTCGTAGGTTTCGCGGCCTTTCCTCCGAACACACTCTGAAAGAAGGTGATTTCACTCAGGCCCTCCTTCTCTTTCATTGCCCTCCACTGCGGCGTTCGCCACCACGACCAACACTCAGGCATATATTTCTCCGGGCTGGCTGGGTGCTCCACGAGGAAATGGGGTTCTTCACCTCCCTTTCGTAGTGCTGCCTTCTTCGCCGCCAGGTAGATGACCATCATCCTCCACATCATCACGTCGTCCTCGAACACCGCCTTAGCTTCGTGCTCGGTCAGGTCTGCCTTCCCGAACTGCTCCTGCACCGCGGGCCCCCTCACCGGTCTCGGGCCTCCTCCAGCCTCCGGCAACGGGTAATGCCTCAGCACACTCCTCGTTCGACAGTTTGGTCCTCCAACCACTGCCGCCAGACGCCCATCCTGTGCCAGCCTCAAAAGCGTGCCGTAGAGCGGGCCTCGCACCATGTCGTGCTCCTTTCCTCTCTGGATATCCACCTCCAACAGGAACCGATTGTCTCCTCCTAGCTCCTTCACTGCTCTTGACAGAGTATAACCTTCTTCTGCGCCTGCGTAGAGGTGCAACCAGAGGGGATCTCCTCCTTTCTCCAACAGCCTCCTCCTCCTCCGGTTCCAGGGTAGATGCCGAAGATCCTCTGCAGGCTCCTCCACCAACATGGCCTTCACCTTGTCGGGCACTCCCTTGAACACCGGGTGAGAATCCACCAGCTGCTGGATACTCTCCTTCTCAATCAGCGCCTGTACCAGCACTTCACCTTTATCCTTCTCTGTCTTCAGCTCCTCCAGCTCGTCGAGAAGCTTCATCGCCACGGCCCTGTCCACATAGGGGCATTCATCTCTCATAGTCACCTTCAGCTTCCCTTTTCGTGGGTGTTCCACTGAACATTCCACGCCGGACCACTCCACCTTGCACCCAAGGGCTTTGATCAACACCCCCAAGGGAATGATCGGGTCCACGTCCGGGTCGTCATGGATGATGATTCCTCCCGGGCTCATTCTCATCCACCGCTCTTCACCTCCGGCAAGGGTTACTCTTACCTCGTCCATGGTGTCAAGGTCTTCCGAAGGTTTGCATCCTCTGAGTGGATGAGTGGCCCCCGAGTCCAGCAATCCACCAACGGCTCGGCTCAAACTCGACACCTGGGCCTTATTCAGCCTTGGGTCTCCTCGGATCTCGTCCAGCTGCTTCTGCAACATCTCGAGCCGATTTTCCCTTTCTTTCCCATTCTTCACACCGCTGGTCTTGTTGAGGCTCCTCAACATCTTACCCGCCTCCTCCAACACCTTGGTAACGGAGCTGGCAGCTGTCTCCTCTACCACCACCTCCTTCTTCTTCTTGTCCTTGTCATTCTCCTGGTCCACCACCGACTGAGTTTCTGCCACTCCTCTTGCCTCCTCAGCTTTGAATGGCTTCACTGCCGGTGCCGTTGTCCGTTCTCCTCCTCCAGGCTTGGAGACCTTGCGCGGGCAATCCTTCCGCATGTGCTCCGTCGACCCACAGTCCCAGCAGCGTCCTCGAGCCGTCTCGTCCGTCGGGTGCAACCAATCACATCCTCGACCTCGCCGGCAGCCGCTGTCGGACATGTAGAACCGGCAGGGGGTTTTCCCCTTTGCTCCTCCTTTTCCGTCGCCCTTCCCTTCTTTGCCTTCTTTTCCTTCCTTTCCATCGCGGCCTTCTTTGGACTCCTCCAGCTTCCGGACCTTGGTGTCTCCTCCTGCCGTGCTGGTTTTCGTCGGAGCCTTCTTCTCGCTCAAAAAGGCCGTCTGTTCCAGCTCCGCCAGCAAGTGTTCCGCATACTGCAGCACCGTCGCATGGGTCGGAACCGAGTCCACCTGCAGTGTGCTCCTCGCCAACGAAACTCGGAAAGTCAACTCCCGGTTCGCCTCCAAGACCTTCTTTGTGAGCTTCGTCAGGCCTCTCATCAAGATGCTTGAGTCCGGCAGGGTCAACCCAACGTCTCCTGCACGTCGCCGCCATCTGACCCAACGTCTCAGCCCCTTCACCGCTTCCGCCACCGATAGAGCTTCCCCTGGCTCCTCCAAATTCCTCAACACCACGGCCTTCTCCGCCAATCCTCCCGGCTGATAAGCGATCATCAGCTTGCACAGAACCGCAAACGTCGTAACGGCCTGCGACGAGATCAGCTCATCACGGATTCCTTCCGGCACCGCCTGGATCAGCATCGATACCGCTCTTCTTTCCACCCGACTCCACTTCTTCACCTTCAAGGATGTAGGTGTCTCCGGGATCATGTTCATCCGCTTGATGGGGACTTCCTGCAAGTAGCGGGCATACCATTCCTTGGCCTCGGTGACCATGAGCTGCCACCACTCAGCGCTCGAATCACTCAAATCAGCGAGGAGCGGCTCTATGATGATCATCCAGTCACCCAGATCAATGGGGCCTGACTCCGCCGTAGGTTCACTCAGCTTCGGCAGCTCAGTGATGCCAGGGCGAACCACCTCCACCGTCTCCTGATTTCCTTTCCCGGCACCACCCATCAACTGCTGTTGCATGGCCTGCATCCCCTCCAGCAGCTTCAGAATGACGTCCATCTGCTTCCCGTTCTTTCCACTGCCCGCCACCGATGCCGGCCTCAGCTCTGATGAAGATTCATCATCATCTTCATGTTCACCTCCATTGTTCTTGCCGTTGGCCATGTCCGGGTTCATGCCCTGGTCGCGCACATTCTGGCCATAGCTCACGTCCACGTTACCTCCCATCACCTCCATGGGCTTCCGGCTGTTGTCCCCACTCTTCTTGTCCTCGATGCTAAGCACCTTGCTCTTGTCCCGACTGTCCGGGGTACCATAGCTCTCTTCCACCGCCTTGCCGTTCTTCAGGCTCTCAATCTCCCTCATCAGGCACTGGTTCTGCGCCATGAGCTCGTTCACCAGCCGCATCACGTACTCCTGGTTCTCCACAGGCATTCTTGCCGCCGGCGACATCCTGCTCGTAGCGCCCGCCAGCTCCATACCCGCCTCCATAGGTTCAGGTAGATGCCGAGGTCTCTCTTGGTCCATCCGGGTGCCATGAATCAAGGGGGCTTCTCTCCGCCACCGAGTCAGGGTCTCCATCTGGGCCTCATTGAACAAGGGTTCCAGAACCACAGGGTCGCCACGTGGCCCACCTGCCCATTGTTCTTCTCCGTCTCCTTTGCCTTCTCGACCGCGGGAGCCTTCTTGAAGGGCCGTTCTTCCCGAAGTCGACCTCCTTGGCGTGTCGAGCTCCTCCGCGGATCTCTTCCCACCGGAGTTCCCCTTGCCCTTGGCGCCAACCGGCACCAGCTCCTGCCCAACCAGCTCCAGGCTCTCCTCCGCCTCTTCCGGTTCTCGCCGTCCGAGGTCTCCTGGAGACGCCATGGCTTCACCGCGTCCTCCTTGGGCTCATAACCTGTAAACCCAGGTTTCAGCTACGCGCCCTTTTTCTTGAACACAAACGGCTTCCAGGTATTCCTAGAATAATAGTTCCCCAACCTGAAATAAGGTGGTTGGGGGGCTAGCCCAGATAAACCCCAATTTGGGGTGGTCGTGTGAGGTCGTTATCATTCACCCAGAAGTAATGCCCATTCCTGGAGGCCAGTCCAATCTTCATCCGGAGCCTGAGAAAAGATCTGCGCGGGCAAGCTGCGCGCGCAGGGGCTACGGAAACGTCCAGGCTCTCTTTGCTCCTTGCCACGTGCGCCCAAGAGTCAAGATGGGCTCATTCATCCTGATCCCAGTGAAACCCTGCAATAGAACATATTAAACAGTGGCCAATGGGAGTTGGGGAGTTGGCTGCTCACCTTCTGGACTGGAGTCTTGGCCTAAGCCCCATACCACAAAGGGAAGCCTTTCGCCACCCAAGGTAAGAAGCAAGGATTGCCTTTGAACACCCCAAACTATAGCTTCAGCCACACCCTTTTATGATAGGCGCTTGACTCAAGTGTACCCTGTAGTTTCGACATGAAACAATCAAACCAATGGGACACTAGAAACAACTCCATGTTTATCCACTGCGCATTCGACTGCTCCTGGAACGGGTCCACAAACTCAGGCATGTGGGCCGCGGCTGTCCCGGAGGCATGTGATGCGTGTGGCGTGAATGTGGGCGGCGTTGGCAAAGTGGCTGCGACTGGCACTGCGCTTGCCGGTGTGGCCGGCGCAGCAACCGCAACAGGCACGGCCGTAGGCGTTGCAGGCAAAGCCGCCTGCAAAACCGCCACCGGAAAGGTGGCCGAACCTGCTAACGACCCAGGTCTAGAGGCCGCAGATGGGGGCGCGCTCTCCGATCTTGCTGCGGTCGCCGATGCTGGAAACGCAGCCGCCACATTGGCTGCAGCGCCGTTGCAAGCGATCCTTGGGTGAAACACAACTGTTGGCACAAAACGTGAAATACCGTCAAACACAAACAGCGAGCAAAATAAATCAAACAGCAACTCCGATAATTTTGAATTCACCTCTCGTGTGGGCATGAGCTGGCTATATGGCAGGTCAATGCATTTAAACATGTTCACAGTAACTCGAGCTGTGTGACCAAGACCTTTGTCATGTGTTGCTGTTGGACAGTGGCAAAGCGTCAAAGCTGCATCAAAGGATCAGTTTTCTTCTGGTTTATATCTTCAGCAATGTTTCGATCAAGGGAGTTCAATCTATCTATTTACTTTAGGGGTCCTAGGGGTTCTTGACAAGACTCCTAGAGCAGACTCTGAAAGGCTCTGAACGTAGATGAAACGGGTTGTGTTACAGGTAAAGTTGAAAATACCGTCAGTTGTTAACTGCCCACCTTGCTGCATCGGCGAATAGTGAACCTAGTGCAAGGGCGCTGTTTGGTAAGGCTGTGAAAAACAGCTGTGTTGCCCAACTTAAGCTGCGGCCAGGTCTCATGCTTGGTCGGACCACACAAGCGCCTGGCTGTCGTTGCTGCTGTGGCTGCGGCTGCAGCGGCTGCAGCGGCTGCAGTGGCTGCGGCTGCAGCGGCTGCGGCTGCGGCTGCAACGGCTGCTGCTTCTGCTGCGGCTGCGGCTGCGGCGGCTGCGGCTGCGACTGCGGCTGCTGCTGCTGCTGCTGTTGTGGCGGCTGCGGCTGCAGCGGCTGTGGCATTGCAAGCCTGGCCAAAGAAATCTTCGCACCCCGCGTCGCATCCCCGCGTATCGTTTCCACCTGCATCCTTGCCTGGGAATTATTGAAGCTTCCGTGAACCTCAAGGGTTGTTTCCGTGGTACATGTTTCATCGGCTTCTTGCTTCCGCGAGACTTGGCCCACGAAGCTGGCCCGCCAATTCACGTGTATACCTAAACGGACTAGGGTCGCAAAAACACAAACCTGATTCTCAACCACCCTTCTTATGCTCAGGGTTTATGCAATTTACAAGGCGCCCCTGCTTCGCGTTCATCCTCTTGGTTTTCTTGCTCAGGCTTCCGTCTTGGGCCGCCAACGCGCGCGAGTTTTGACGCTGCGCGGCCAGTCTCTAGGTGTTCCACTGACTGGCAAAAATATGGTGGACCCACCTTGGATGATGACAATCCTTGTGTTATTTTTATGGTGGCTTGAGCCCCAGGGAGGTAGTTACACGCAGCAAGCTTCCTGCCATCGAGCGACGCACGCGCCTTGCACGCGCCACAAAGCTCCCAACTGCGCAACTAGGGTGTTCTTGTTTGACAGGGGTCCGCCTTTTTGTGGCTTAAAGGGAAACCTAAAGGAAAACCACATTTTAGGGGGGTTCCCCAAAAAAGGGACAGTGCACTTGTTTGTGCTTTTGAGGTTTGATATCCTGAGTTAGTTGTACGTTTGCTCTGCTGAAGACTGTTGGTACCTGCGAGTTGTGAATAGCTACCCACGGGTCCTCTACATGGATTGTTGTAAAATGCTGAAGGTAGAGTCGCTGCACTTATCTTAGCCTCTTTCCTTGTATTCCTGTTTGGCATTTGAATGTCTGATTCCAAGAAAAAACGAAAATCAAAAACAAGCTGGCCGTGCAGAGACTGAAGGGAAATGCAATGTTTGAAAGGAGTGAACGACCTTGTGCCTTGTGCGCAAGTTTAAACT
>CAUJNA010000347.1:886305-968805 GCA_963377175.1 Effrenium voratum | reverse complement strand
GGGCACTCTGAAAGTAAGACCTTTTGTTGTAAGGCTTTTCTTCAAATTTAAGCTGTGATTGTTCGGGGCTCCCAAACAATGGTTTTTCCACCCCCCCCACCCACCAATCCCGCCCGCCCGCCCACCCTCCCCACCCACCCCACCCCACCCCGCCCCACCCCCACCCCCACCCCACCCCACCCCACACCCCACCCCTCCACCCCCACCCCACCCCCCCCACCCACCCCACCAACACCACACCCACCAACACCACCCCCACCAACACCACCCCACCCCAACAAAAACAACAGAGGATGGTTTCAAAGAAAGGTTCCAGGCCTCACTTTCTAATTGGATCGCCTCAAAAAGTCCCGAATCTGTTTACTTCCCAGACTCAAGTCCATTGCTTAAGTCCCCTGAAAAAAAAGAAGATTTCCAGTAGTGATAGATTCCCTTTAAAATCAACCGGGGAAAGTAACACCTATTCCTAAAAGGAACCAAAAGGAACCGAACTCGGGAGGTCTCAATTGGGCCACGGCGGGTTTTGTTTGGATCCGCGCCGGCGACTTTATCCCCCATCACGCTGCCTGGTGCTAGGCACCGCTGAGGGCGGAGGTAAAGGCCCCGCTGCCGTAGACAAGTTCTCCGCCTGCGGGGGCGGGGCGGGGCCCCAAAATTTTCTTCCAGAAGTCAGCCCTGCTTTGCCGGAAAACGGTGTTTTCTGGGATGTAGTTTTACCATAAAACACCGTAAAACACGGTGATTTGTAGCATGTGTCATGTTACAATCACATCCCCACACCCGGTCTCCAGATTTTCGGGTGGCCACAAAAATGGATTCGGGCTCAACATGGGTACCTTCTCACACTTTTACTGTGCCGTTAAAAACACAAAGCGTCGAGACCCCCCAACAAAACACCCAGGAACTGCTGCTTGTTTCCCACTAAAACCCCGGGGTTCAAACCAACATTGAAACAATGGCGGCCGTTTTTGGGCCCTTGACGTGTGTTGCAATGCTTGTTTGGGCTCTCTGGGCCCCGTCGGGACGTTTCTGGTTTCAGAAGAAGCCCGCGGGGCATGCGTGAAGCGCTAGGGCAAGCGTTTGTGTATATAAGATTGCCAAAGGCAAACGAGGGCAAACGGCCAACAAAAAAAAGCGTCTCTGCGTTCGGCCGGCTTCTTCACAACGGCCAAGCAACAGTGGGGAGAAAAAAGGCCACCGGCCCCAACAAGAGCGCCTGTTGGGCCGCAGGTAGGGAAAACGTTCTTCGAAAGCACCAGGTCTAGGAACTCGGAGAGTGAGTTCAGAAAGGTCAAGCAAACAAGTTGTTCGGTTCTACAAAAGATAGTGAAAAAAATGAAAAAACACAGGGGAAAAGGTTAAAACAATACGAACCGGTCCAAAAAAAAGGGGAAACATCCGCCATCATAGAAGAGCAACGGTGAGCAACGGCGCCCTTGTGGCCCATACCGCGAGCTGCTCGACTCGGTTTCAGAGCTGGTGCGTTTCTTCTCAAAGCGAATCACTGTCTGAGGCTCCGCACGCAAATTATCAAATTTGCCGTAACTTGCACAGATTCCTTTCCCGCAGTCGATTTCATCGCGAGGCCCACATGAGCCACAATCAAAACCCGGTGTTAAAATGGTCGACCCAGAAAACATGTACAGAATTAAGAAGGCGGCCCCATCTATTTTGGTTGGATTGTCCCTTAGTAACCTTCATCTACCCGGGTTTTGATAGTGGCTCATTCTCTTGCAGCAAGTGATTTTCACTGGCACCTCGTGGCACGTGTCTCCCTTTTGGATGCAAGTTGAGAGAAGCAAGGGGCACTTCGCATTTGCCTCATTCCGACGTTGTCACACAGGGATAATCCCAGCCAGAAATAGTTTCGGCCGCCGATAGAATTTCTTACATGGTGTTGGGTAATTAGGCCATTGGAATACTGTTTTGCTCCCAAAAGCAACCCAACGGGAGACACATGCCCAAACCATTTCCTAGGGTTCCTGCCCTCATGAAAAGAATGATTCACCCAATCAAGATGATGACAATCCTGAACGATAAACAATGGTTGACGTTGGAAGGGGAGCCAAAATTCAAGTTTTGGCGGTTCAGTGGGGATTTCAACCACTAAACCACAACACGCAAAAAGTTGTCAAATGTCTCCCAACAGCAACAATTTTGATGGTTTGAATCCCAGCACACCCCCAAACCAAGCTCAGTTGTTCAGTGACCCTGGAAAAAAAAGGGAACCCTTTTTTGGGAAGACCATTTTAGTGGAGGCCACCCAAAAAAATGAAAAAGGGAGCCACTGAACAACTGAGCGAGGTACCTGATCCAATTTTCCGCTCGCTTCACGCTTAGGGCGCCACATCCACCTCCAGCCAGGAGAGGACTCCTGTCAGCTCCCGACAGTCGGGTGGCTCGTCTGGTTTTTCTAGGAACCGGACTCCCACCCGAGAAAAAACAAAAAAAAAACAGAAAAAAACGACGTGGTTCTGCCGCTCTGCCTGCTGGCTTCGAATTCTTCAAAACCAACCAAACAATTGTGGTGTTCCTCTTGGTCCTTTCAATCCACAAAAGGCACCCTCCACAACAAGAGGGCGCCCCTTTTGCTGGCTGCTTCTGACGGGAAACCAAAAGGACAAGACACCCATTTTGCAGGTCCCCTCAAAATAGCCACACCCATATTGGCCCCTTCACCGCATCACCACACAGGAGCACGCACAAACCATGTTGGCCCAAAAGGGCAGTCCGGTTCTGAGAAAAGACAACTGTGGTCGAGCACCGCTTGTGCTCGCTTCCACCTACGTTTGCCTGTTGTGACGAAAAGGAATTCCTCATCCGGGTTGTTCAAAATGGATCCCCATCCGAATCAGGACGCCACAACAAAAGGGGAAAACCACCACTACTTGGACGGCATAAGGACTGAAGGATTGACACAATCAACACCTGGTATCCTGACTAACCTGGAACCTGAGCGAGGGCTCCTGAAAGACCAATGAGGTGCAATGTTTGTGGAAAGGAGCGCGGGGCGGACAAGGGACACCGTCGTATGATGGGAACGTGGTACCTTTTAGGACCGGTTTCAGGGACTTTTGCTGGAAACCCAGCTGGGAAAAACATTGCGTAGGGAACCCCTTAGGGAACGGTGTTGGGTCACCCTTCTTGGGACTCGGAGAAACCCAGCATCTAAAAAGGGCATCAAACCATCTAAAAAGGGCATCAAGAAAACCATCTAGAATGGTCTGCCTCAAAATAGGAATCTTACAATTGCCTAAGGTTTTGCCCTTCCTCCAACTAACATGGCACCTGTGGGGAGGTACCTGGAAGATGAGTTCTCTTTTAAAAAAAAGCCCCTGTCAGTTGCCATGTTAGTGGGAAGGAGGGTAGATTCTAAAACCTTCTTAAGATTCCTATTCTGAGGCAGACCCCTAAGTGGGGATCTCGGGATCCATCTCGCCATCTCTCGCCTGAGCCGCGCGGCGTGCCGGGTCTGGGTCTCAGCAGCAAACTCGCCTGGCGGCAGCTCGGGGTCTCTCCGATTTCCTTTTGTTGGTTCAGCGGATACGCCCCCCTGGAAAAAAGAGAACAAACGCCCAGCAGAAATGCCCGGACAAAAAGACGAGGACATTCTCCAGAAAAAAAGAAGAGAGGATTCCCTTAGTCGAATTTTGTTGGGCGGTTTCGCGAATGGTCATGTACAGCAGCTTTTGATGAATCCCCAAATGGGTTGGTTCTCCTGTCGGTTTCCTTTAAAACCAAGCCCAAAAGGCCACCGAGCCGCAACAAAAACACAAACCCAGTTTAAGTTTTCCGTGTTCGCTGATTCGAGACTGGATAAAGAGTGGATAAAGTAGGGGGCTCACTCCCACTGCCACTGATGCAAGACGCTCTACAACAGGATGCCCAAGCACCAGCAAAAACGTGGACCCGCCACTTGGGTTCTGACCCACTAGCGTTTTTTCCCCCCACTGAACGGGAGACTAATAAGTGGGTCATAACCTCGGTTACAAATAACTTACTAACTTGGCCGAACATCCAAGTAGGGCCCCAAATGAAAGATCAGAGCAAATTTGGCACGGTTTGGTGCTCCAAATATGGGTGGCTCGCTTTTTTCCCTATTTTCAGGCCCAAGAAGCGGGGGTTCCTTTTGGCTTCCCATAAAAAGAAGAGGCTGCCGAGCTTCACAACAAACGATACGTACCCATATGGCCCTGGGTCAAAACCAATGGGATCCCATGTTGGGATAGGTGAATTCACCACCCATTTTAGTCTTTGGGGCTTGGGATGTTCACTGGGGGTACGATTTGGATTTTGACTCATGGACATATTTCCCCCATAAGCATCAACCCACAAACTTTAGGAAGACGCTCAAGCCAAAGTTGCCCAAAAGGTGATGCGTATAAAAATCACGCTTCAAGGGGAAGCATAGGGAGCCCTGTGGTTCTGAATACGGACCACGGGGGTTGAGTGATTCTTCTTCGCAAGTGTGAGATACACCCTATGCAACACTTCCAAAAAAAGACACCAAATGAGATGCTTGGCAGAGTTCCGGAGATTCGGTTCCAGGGGGTTTCGGGGCAGTTGGGGGCCAGGGCAAGGGCCATCACCTGGCCTTGTCTTCCCAACTTTCTGATACCCTTTGCACCCCAACTAAAACTTCCACCTGCAGAAATTAAGATGGTGTTGTTTTCTGTTGGTTATGTTTCACACCGAAAAAGCTATACCCATGGGAAAAAAATGTTGGGGGCCGACCGGCATATGTTTATCGACCCACCCATTTGGGGTCACTCCCTACCACCTGCAGACCTCAGCTTCGCCTCCTCCAGCGCAGCGTCGAAGTCCCTCTTCAGCACCGCCGTGCCGGGCCTCAAGGGATCGGCCGGGGGTTTTTGGGCTCGGAAGCTACCCCATATAAGCAGGGATCCGGATGCATTATACACCTGAACATTGCCTTGTAAATGGTGGTGTCCCTTTATTTTGGTGGAAAAAGCCATGCTTCAAATTGGCAAAATGTATCTTTTAAGGAGCCCTGAAAAGGTTGACCCCCTAGTTTGGTGTGCTAAACCAACCAAAAACCCAGTGTGGAGGTTATGTTTGACTGCTATTGGGTTGGAGTTTTAGACTTGAACCTGCTAAAGTTGAAATCAAGGGGTTTGCCGTATCAAACCCACAAAACGTTAAACACTTTTTGCGGAGGGGTCAACGGCAACCAAGGTGTGGAAATAATGTTGACCCCATATAAAATCAACCAGCCAGTTGATTAATAGGGGGGTGGTTGGGGCCCCTCCAAAAGTGGTCTGATTGCCCACTAAACCCAGAAATGGACACCCCCCTATTCATAAACAGGGGTTGATGTGTTCAGGTTCTGCGAACCACATTTAGACTATATATGTCAACTGAAGCACCCGGAAATGGACGATTCCCCACCTTTTGCGACCTTGACTCACGGACAAAGGGCCCGAAAGGGGCCCGAAAAGAGAAACCCGAAAAGGGTTCAAGCCACCCTGGATTGAAGCCGTCCGCCAGTGTTCTCTCGTCACAAGGTCGGTGTCAAAGGAATTTCGTGGTGTGGGTGCCGCCTGGAGGGTCCAACAAGGGTCCAGAATTTCGACCAGCATGGAAACCGAACACTATGTGCATTGGTGGTTGGGAGGGTTTGGGGGACAGCAGTTTGTGGGTTCCAAATCCAATTTTGAGCCAAACGAATGCAAATGCGAAGAATTTGCGTAGAAGCTCTCACACCCTTGGGCCTTTCCCAATTTTTGAACGCCGCTCGCTTGAGCAACCACCCCAAGCTTAGTGGCCTTCTCAAAAGAAGCCGTGGCTTCCTGGCGTCGTCATTCAGAAGCCCACCAAACAGCTGGGTGTTTACGCAAAAAGTAGGAAGTCAAGTCAATCCCTATTGTCGGCTGTCCTCAGAAAGCTTAACCATACAAACCTAAAACCTAAGAAGATGGCTGGAAAATACCAAGAAAAGTATGGCGGACAAGTTGGCTGGTTGCGACGCTGACAGTGCTCGTGACAATTACAGGCGATGCTTGTCATGCAAGCGATGCGGGCAATAACTACGACAGTGATGCAACGATACATCACCTGTTTCCCTAATTACCTATCCTGGCAGCAAGAAACTGCCCCTCGGCCTAAGCTCTTGTGTTGAAGCTTGAAGCTTAGATGTCTCGAGTGGTATGACTGGCCCACTGCAGATTGGCACGCAAACGGCCTCCTACCGCACAGCCCCCCCCCTCAATGCATTCATGAACAAGGACTAGAGCTCCGGATTGTAAGTTGGGTGCGTCAAATAGGGGACACCTTAAATGCCAACGGTTCTTTTTGGTGTCCCAATTTAAGCCAACCCTTTGTCGGGGCTTCGCAAAGATACGCCCAGGTGGTATCCCCAACAGCTCCGGAATCCTCTGCAACCCCTGAAACCTGCACAAAAAGAAACGCTGATCGAGCCTATCTGGGCCTATCAACCCCCAAAACGCTTTTCACCTGTTGGGGCCAATCTGACAACGGTTCCTTTTGCTTCCCTTTAAACCCCCTTTCTTGGGTTAGCAAAAACATCCAAAAAACTGGCTGGTGCTCAGGGAAAAATAAATGGAACGAAAATTTAAAACCATCCAACTGGTGGCGTCCTTTAATTAGGGGAATGTTCATTCAACAACAAAAAACACGACCATCCAACTGGCGGTTTCCCTTAATTCAGGGAATCTCCTAAAAATACGGCGCTCATTCCAACTCATTCGCCTCAAAGGAATCCTCAAAACCGGTCTTTATGTCCAGATCCGAGTCGCAAAGAGGCCTCCTCCAGCAGATCTCTACACGGCAGCTCCTTACCGACGCGAGGTCGGGCCGAGTTGCTGGCCCCCTTGCGGGCTGGTTGGCCCCTGCAGCTGGCCCCCGACTGTGGTAAAAACATGGTAAAACCACGGGAATTTGGAGCAGGAAGGGGAGAAACCGAAAACAGCAACGCTCCCATCCCAAGACTCGAACCACGTGGTGTGGCTTCTCATCCGGGGCGAAATTTTGCAGAGTTTCCAATCCCAAGGATCGAACGAAAACTTTGTGGCTTTTCAGGATCCAGATGAATTCCTGGACCTTCCACTATTACATAAATGTGTGTCATCAGGAATTGACAGGTCTCTTTTCCAGCACGAAAGCAGTTGGGCAATACGGTGGCGCTCCTTCTTGGTTTCGCATTGCACCCGGAAAAGGGTGCTCTCAACAAAAAACACACACATCCATTTGGCACCATGTCGCAAAGGCGGAGTCTCCAAACTGTTTCACACGTTTTGCACCCACTGGCACAAACTCGACTAAATTTCAGCGGAAGTATGGAGTTGGGCTCGCTTTTGGGCTGTCTTAAAATCCGGAAACCCGTGTAGAGGGGTGTTCCTTTCGGAGTTTTTTTTTAAAAAAAAAAAAAAAAAAAAAAAAAAAAAACTATCACACCCAAACAGGGTACAAGCCTCGCAAAACAAAGGACAGATCTATTTCCGGACAGCCTCAAAATCGTCCCCTGAGGGTTTCCAGCAATGGTTTCCCTCAAAGCGGGTTTCCAGCAGAAGTTGCAGTTGCCCTTTTTAAACCAGCCCCGAATCGGGTCAAACCACTTTTCTTCTGGCCAAATGGCAGTGGGTCGAGAATAGGTGCCCGAAATGGGTTGCCCTGGCAACTGGAAACATGGGCTAAAACGCTAAAACCTGCGGCCCAATTCCTGGTGGTTTCATTTTGACCGATACCCAGAAGGTCCGAGCAATCAAACCCTTGAACCAAGTGAAGCCACGCGAGGTCTGGCTTTCGGCCAATGCGCCCTTTGGGCCGCGGCGGTGGTAGACACTGTGCTCTGGCTGGGACGACGGTCCCTGCCGAGGACGTGTGTGGGGAAAAAAACGGGGCCCGCGCAAGAAACGAAGACACGTGCTTCATACTTGGGTGTGTGTCTGTGAGCAAATATGTCAGTGTGTGGTTGTGGGTGTGCGTGCGTGTGCATGTTTTTTTGTTTTTTCTTGAGGGTACCCCCTTTTGCCTTGATTTAAACGGGCACCACGAGGATAACCGCCATTTTAGGGCCGAATTTTGACACCTACCCATTCGCCACTGTTGAAAAGGAAGGACCAATCGAAACCAAAACCCGAACTGCGAATCGGGCCTTCTGCCAGCTCATGACCAAAAATATTTGGTCGAAAAAAATGGCTGGTGCGATAGGGAGATAGGGGATACTTTCCGAGTCCGGGTATTGGGAATGAACCGGAAGGGGATTCCGGAATAAAGGAAAAACATATGGGATGGTTTATACAGATCATTCCCACATTCCCTGGGTTGCCCGATTTTGGTCTGCTTCTCTCCCCTGTGGACACCAGGGTATCCAGAAATCAGCTGAAGGCTAAGCAGACTGCAATCCCCACGATGTATCGCCCAATGGGCGGGGCGCCATTCTTTGCCCATCTCCATTGCCAAGTTCTACAATGCGGACTGAAGGATTTGTGAGTAAACCGTCTTCATCTTAGAAGGCTCGTTGTAAAGCCAACATCTCACTTGCTCAAAGGATCTGAAAGTACCAACTTGTATGTCCATAAAAGTAAAATAGTAGTGTTTCCAATGTTTAAATAACACGTAAAGCAATTACATCAGCTTAGACATAATATGAAATTAATCCATATATTAGATTATCAATCGATTAATTAGTTAGTATCAGTTTATCCGGACCAAAGCAGGACAACCAATTATGTCCCCTGGAACCAACAGTTCGAGAGGATGTCCCGTAGTGATAGATGTTCTTTCATTTGTTTGGGCGGGGGGCCCTTTCTTCATCGGTGCCCCACATTAAAACGAACAGGCAAAAACAAACTGTTAAACGAACGTGTACATATATATATATATATATTTATATTTATATACATGGTGTTGCTTGTTTACCTTATAGTTTAAGATAGTATGTCAGTATGTCCAGCAGTGATAAATTCCGTTTATAACCAACCCGGAAAACAACAAAAGCAAAAACCAACACTTCATTTCCGCATGTCTCACTTCCCGGGTGGATGATCCAAAACGTCCAGGAACTTTCTGGCCACAAAAATGGGCTTCCCTCGTGACATCTCGTGACTAAAGTCCGAAACGGAACCCGGGACATGAGGATCATGTCTACCCCCTACACCCAATACCCTCTTTTTTCAGGGTATCATGTCGACGCTCTTCTTAAAAAGGAGGTATTTACCATGGAAACCCAGGGTTTTCCGAAAAATACCCTAGAACAAATGGGTATTTGGAGTAGGGGGTAGCCCTGATTTATACTGGACACTGGGGTACAAACCTGGCTGCTCGGGGTGCCCCCCACTTTTGGTGGGGATGCTTCGCTTGTGCGGGCTCAACATCAACCGGGGTTTCGCGCCTGGAGCTCCTCTCATGGGCCTGGCACGAGCGTGAGACCCTGGGAACGGTTTTTGTTTGGGGAACCCAGGTCGGGCGATTTTTTGGTTTGAGGGCTTGCCCCTTTGGGCTCCTTAGACCTCAAATAAAAAATCGTACCTCAAAATATTCTTTCGCCCGGGGAAGCAAGGGAAAGCTCAAGTGCTCGCCAAACTTATTCGGTTTGGTTCCCTTGGGTCAATTGCCCCGGCACATGTAGGCGCTGAAGTCTCTTGCCCAGAACCCAACAAAATGTTTGGAAGCACTGGGGTCTTTTAAGGCCCAGACTACCTGGAGTCTCCCCTTTACCCTTAAAAAATGGGGTCATTACCTAAAACTAAGGGGTCATGGACCCATTTTGTAAGGGTCATGGAGACTCTAGGTGTGCATGACCTACAACGTCATCGCTCAGCTGGAAAACCAAAGGTGGCCTCGTGGTGTATAGCAACCCCGCCAAGCAAAGGCGTGACAAACAAAAACTAGGTCCTCCAGATTTGAGAGGTTAGAATAAGTTGGTACCAACTGTTTTTCAGTTTCGTCTATTTGAGTAGGGGAACCCTCCCCCTAAAATCTAAAAAGAAACGGTAACGGGGCACGATCCTGGGGGACCTAGAACGCCTTACGGGTTCTGATTCGCGAGAAAAAATGATCGCAGCTTCGGTGGAAATTCTGGGTACCCCTGCGCCAACGCCCATGAAGAACGGAGCCATCAAAGGGGAAGATTCTCGAAATGAGAGAAGCCTTTTCAGCCATGTGCCGTTTTACATGTGGTTCCAGAGAAAGCCAACCCCAACAACAGTAGCCTTTAAACACAAGGACGCATCCGAAATGAAGTTCTGAAAATCGTGGTTCCCTAAAATGGCAGGGGTGTCCTGTTGGTTCTCATTTAAATACCAAAAGGGGTCCAAGCCATTTTTTTTGCAAAAACACTGAAAAAACAGGGCCCGCAGAGCGTCCCGTTGTGTTTGTTTGGGGGTCCCAAAAAGAGACACGCATTTTGAGAGCCGCTAAGTTTTGACGAATTTCCGAAGGCGGCGAAGGCACCGATTTGCGATTGGGACTCCCTTACTAACAATCACCCACCCGCTCACTTCCTGAGTGGCTTGGCCCAAAAATTACCCGAACTGGTTCTTTGCCACTAAAAAAATACTCCCGCGGAAAAAACAAAAAGACAAAAAAACAAGTCCGAAAAAAGCGGACCTCGGGAAGTGAGGCGCCAAGCCGAGCCCGCTTCTTGCGCCAGCAGCCCACCCCCCGTCGCGCCTCAGGCGCCGCTGCCGGAGCGCCGCCGCCGCCCTCGGCGCCGCCGCCGCCGCCGCCGCCGGCGGCGGCGCGGGAGTTCTCAGCGGCACGGGGGCGCTGGCGTAGCCTCGGGCGAGTCGGCCAATCGGACGCCAGTGGATTGCCCCAAAAGAAACTTCGAAGGCTTACTAGGTCCTCCAGATTTGAGAGGTTAGAATAAGTTGGTACCAACTTTTTCTGTAGTCTATTTTAGTAGGGGAACCCTCCCCCCCAAAAAAGAAACGGTCAAAGGGCACTACTGGGGACCTAATTTAGACAAACAAGGGCTCACCTGCGCCAGTCTGGACCTGGAGATACAAGGTGATGCCCTTTTCTGAGAAAAATGTTGCGCTGGTGGACCGAACGATTCTCCTTTGAACAGCTTGGAACCTACAAGGGATATAGTTTTCGTTATTGCAAGCCCTAAACCAAGGAGAACCACAAATGGCCATTATGAATCGGTGTTTGGGCTGCTCACGCGGCGGGGGGGGGGGGGGCGTGCCCGGAATTTAGGGCGCTTTGATTGTGTGTCAATTTGCCAGAATAGAAATGGGCCAAACCCAAACAGTGACGAAAGCGTTTGAAGGAAGTTTGACACCTCCAACCACGGTTCGAATTTCTGGATCAAATCCCCACCAATCCAAACCAGCAACTACGGGTTACCTGACCCTCTGCAAAAGGTGAAAACTCGACCTTTTTGTGGTTTCAATTCGGAAAAAAATATTGAAGCAAGAAAAAACAACCCAAAAGATCCCAAAAGGCTAAGGTCTAAAGATCCACAAAAAACCAACAAGCCGGCTTAACATCTTAAAACCAGCCAACCCAAAAGATCCCACCCCAAAAACCCAAAAGGTCCAACCCTAGCCTTGGCTGCCGGGGGCCCAACCCCCCAAAAAACACCCACCAAGCGGGCTCCCAAACAACCCTCCCGCCTGGCATAGGCCACACCTCGGTGTAGAAGAACCCAACAGCGCCGGGCGTTTGGTGGAGTCGGAAATAACAATAAATAAAAAATACTCCACGGGGTCCCGTGTTTTGGGCCGTTGATGGGGCGTTTGGCTGTTGTTTGGGGCCCCCGTTTTTGGTCATTGTTGGCCGTTTTATGGAAAAGGCGGGGGTTCATTGTATGTTCCTTTTTGTCCTTTTCAAAGAGAATCCGGAAAGGGAGGATAATCCTGATGTGTCAAGTAGTCCACCCGCGAAAGAGGGGCGCCTTGCCGCACCTATGCTTTCGGGCTGCCACCTGACAATCTAGCCAGTCTTTGCTGGGGCCAAAGCCAGTCTCCTAAAGCACAATGGCCCTTTATCTCACCACACCTTGGCCCTCATTTGGGACTCCAAACTTATGTTCTGACGCTGTTCCCAAATTAATCAACCCCAAAATAGATAATAGTTGTGGAGGAGACCCCAGAAGAACGAGCAATCAAGTCACAGATCGTCAAACAAGCCATGGTCCGATTTCAACCCGCGACCAGGAGCACAAAAGAACAGCCGGCCCCCAAAACAGCAATGAAAGTGTTGCGGGGCAGCTCAATTAGTAGAATTCCGCTGGCACTTAAAGGATATTGGTACCCTTCCTCATAGCTCCTGCGAAAAGGGTACCTAGAAGATCAGTTTCCTCTTAAAGGAACCTCCTATGCTATGTTAGTGGGAGGGTATGTGTCAAAAGAGCGGGACGCTATTACAGAGGCGTTTCTTCGTGGTGGCTTTCATTTCATCCCGGCTAAGAACGGGTACCCTCGAAAAAACACAGCCCCAAGGGGCAAACAGATCCGAGCCCCAGGCCAAAGTTGCTTTTTTACTGCTAAGGTTTGGAGCCCGCATTGGTGGTGAAGGAGGGGCTTCCCATTCACCCTCCACAAAAGCCAGGGGTTCAAATCCCAAATCACCAATCTAGTTGTTACCTGAAAAGGTCAGAAAGTCATAAAACGGGACTCTCCCAAAAACACACCTCGAATCTGCGGAAACCTTCCGGAAATGTTCCTTTCAAGGGGACGCCTGTGCAAGTTCCATCTGTTTTTTTGAGAGGCGAGTCTGTCAACCTGGAGCCTCAAAGTACCCAAAACTGTGGAATCCCTGAGCTTTTTGGGGTGATACCCCCATTCGGGCCCAATGCCGAAAATGTTCCGGACAGAAAATGAAGACAATCCCACAGAAAATGCAGGAAGCTCGGAACTTCGAGGGTCCAATGCAGAAAAGGGGCGCGCCCCAACTCTCTCCCCGAACCCAACTCTCCCGCCTGCACGCGCGGTCCCGGCGGGCCTCACTCGTTTTCACCGGGTCCTTCCCAGCATCTCACAGGGCTCAGCTTCAGGAAACTGATCTTCCAGGTACCCTGCCACAGCTATGGCAGCGTCGGAAGGGTACGACCTCTTTTCGGGGCCTCTTTTCTGGGCTGCTCCGTTTTTGCTTTTTTGTTTTTTCCCCCCCATGTCTATTTGTTCGAGCAACAGGTCGATCACCTTAGGTGAGAATGGCATTTGGTTCATATCAAAAGATCCTTTTGGGTCGATTCGGTCGCAAGACCAGCTAAGCTTTGCACCACATGCAACCAGCTGACCAGAGGGTGACTTTGCTAGGCGATTCCAAAAGCACAGACATGACATGGGAGTCAAAAGGATCCCCTGGGCTTCAGTTGCCACCACTAAAAAAACAAGGGTTGGGTTCATAATTCGCCACCATTCTTTACCGGGATTGTCATCATCCAACTTGGGTTTTTTGGGGCCATTCTGTGAATCGGAATCGGTTGAACGTCTCTGGGATCCTTTTGCCCGGGCAGTGGACACCTAGAGATATCCAAAACAGACCCACCGAGTCCTCTATTTGTTTATTTTAATGTATGCATGTTGTTTTTTCGGGGGGTCACCACGCTTTCCAACGTCCCAGAAACAGTGCCCTCCCGAAAAGTGGCCCTCCCTGACCATGATCGTGTTCGAGCCCGTGTTTCGGCACAAAAAAAGGCATAGAACCACTTTGGGGGCGGTGGATATGTTGGCGTAGTCACCCTGTAAATTGCACGGGTTCCAAGGAACTAACCCCGGTCTTATTGACTTTGATCATCCCTTGAAGTAACAAACAAGCTACTCCAGCGTCAACTGAAAAGGCTGTATCATCGAGCTCACTCTTGCTGGCTCTGCTGCTATCTAGACAATCTATACCCTCCCACCAGCTAACATGGAAGTGCACAGACCCCTGTAGAAAGACGTTTTGAACTTCCATGTTAGTTGGTGGGAGGGGATCTTCTTTCATTTTGAGCCAAAGGCTCAATCATAGGTGGCCTTTTGCAGAAACAGATTCTCCCTGGTAAATGGAACAGGAATCGCCCTCTATTTTTTAAGCCAACCAAAAAGGACACCTATGCTCCCAATACCTCGCCCCAAACGGCGCGAGTCGAAAAAAAGAGAGGCCAAGGCGCTGGATGTGCGCGGCGAGACCATGGGCGCGCACTGCATGCTGAAGCTGGTGGGCGCGACGGGCCGCCCAGGCACCACCTTTTTCGCCGATCGATTCCCTCGAGAGTTCCGTTATGCCCCGTTTTTTGGGATCGATGCTTGGTTGACGTTGGAAGGGGAGCAAACATTCTCGAATTTTAGCAGTCAAGCGAGTGGATTTCAACCACTAAACCACAAGAAGCAAAAATGCAAAATGTTTCCCAACAACAACCATGTATGCGGGGCAGGGGTGTGGTTGAAATGGAATCCACAAAAAAATATGATACAACAGCAAGGGCCTAACCCCCCCAAGCCATGATTCACATGGAACTCCGAAAAACGCCATTTGTAGAGGAAACTCCTTCTGGGGACCCCCTTTTTGGGTTCTGGCCCGGGAGTACTGAGACAAGGTATGCCCCGAAGGTACGCGTGCCCAGACGAGTCGTGGTCGGAGCCTCAAAATAGGGCACTCTCAACACATAGATGGGTTTTATTCCATTCACCAGGGCGGTTTTCATGATGGCATCACTCACAGGCAGCTGGTACAATCCATAAGACTGAACAGGTTCCTATGATGCCGGCCTGGTAGACGGAATAAAACACATCTAGATCAGAATATCTATCTCCAACCAAAGTAACTTAAAAAGGACACCTGTGACTTCCTTTGATCGACCTCTCCAAAAAGGTCCAACCTAAAACAAACCACAAATCCATGGTCCACCATATCTATCTGGGTGAATTATAATATTTCACCAACCTGCATTTTTTGGTGGTTGGGGGGCTATTTCCCACATAAACCACCATTTGGGGTGAATTCGCTCGTGTGAGGGCGTTATAATTCACCCAGAAAGACATATCCGAATGGTGCAGAGAATTTGTTGCTTCCTTTTTGGTTTGCCTTTAACATCAAAACAGGGGTGCCTTCAAATGACACATGGTTCCTTCAAATGCATGTCGGAGTGGTACCTTCGACCTGGCTGCCAAGCTGCATAAGGCGGCACGCTCAAGGTTCTCGAGGCAGTCAAAGAGGTGCTCAAGCCTGCAAATTCTCAGGGAATGATTCCCAGACGCTTTGAGAGTGGTTCTCTGGTTTTGGGGGTCCCCTCAAAAGGGGGAAACCACCAGTTGGGTTGTTTATATATATATATATATATGTATATATTTGAGGGGGGGTCACTCCATTCTCATTCCCCCTATCGCAGCAAGAGAAGTGCCTGTTTCCTTGCGGAGGGACCGAACCTGTTGTTTGCCAGCCCTAGGCTTTCAATTTGTGGCTACGCCCCCTTAAGAAAATGAGAGAACATAAGACCAGCGAAAAACGATGCCCTGTAAAACCCAAAAAGGGAATTGTTTTCAATAAAATTCTGAAGCAAATGGAAGGTGTTGTTCATTCCAAGGGGTGCGAAGCGAATCTTGCTCATCCACACCCAATCTTGCGCACAGCGCGAATCTTGCTCGTCGGCATCACTTGGGCAGGCAAACAAAGCACATTTGTTCTTCGCACATTGCGTTTGGAAGCTGGTGTTCAACAGGGATCCTTACATGAAAGACAACCTGAACATTGCAACTTGTAAATGGTGTTTTCCAACTTTATTTCGGTGTTGGAAAAAGCCACATGTTTCAACTGGTTGCAAAATTTGTGGATCTTTTAAGGAGCCCTGTTCAACCGAAGTTCGGTGGCTCAAGGAAACAGGGAGGCTGAGGCTTCCGTTTCAAAATCTCCCGATTGACGGACCCGATTTGTTCGGCTCAAGATGCCAACTCCTTGTCTCTCTGATTAGGACTCTATTCATAGGGAAAGCAAAAGGAAACCACCCCTAGCTCCTTGAGTAGAGAGGTTTGAATAAGGGTACCCTTTTTTTCTGTAGTCTATTTTTGCAGGGGTGTCCTCCCCCAAAAAAATGTAAAAGTGCACTACTGGGGGACCTAGACCCATATGTTCTTGTTTGTGCCGGTCAGTTTTGCTTGTCTTATTTTCGGAAACACGCAAAAATCAAGGTTGCGCTAAGCTGTTGCTGCATGTTCTAATTAAAGACTAAAGATCCAACCTAATAGCAGTCAAGCAAAAACCTCCATAATGGGTTTTCCTGTTGGTTTCCCTCTCAACCAACCCCAAAAAGGGCCAGCACTCCAAACCAACGTGACTACAGGTTGCGACAGTCTCAGAGTCTCAGAGCCCCGCTTCGTACACGCACCGTGCTGCTCCCGACAGGGGCAACGCCTGGCTACAGAAGACTCCGACCGTGCAACAAGTGCCAATTTCTTGCTGGATGAGAAGGAAAGACTACCCCTGATTCATAACGGGAACCCTGGATTTAAACAAAAGACACGGGTTGGCTTACAGAAAGGTGCCCACTTTTAGTGGGAATCCTTTCGCTCTCGTGGTCCACATTAACCCCGCCACCCCGTCCCCCAAGGTGGACAAGGTCCAGAAAAGCCAAGCCCCTACTAACCCCATCGTCTCCGGCCCTCCCCAGTCCTCCCCAGGCCTTCCTGTCTGGCCCATATAACAGCTATAGGAAACTAGGTTCTGCAGTGAGGTTAAGTTGGTACCAAAATCTTTTTCAGCTTCGTCTATTTTAGGGGAACCCTCCCCCAAAAAAGAAGCGGTAAAAGTTGGCACGACGCAAAAAGAGACCTAGGAAAGTGAAAGGAAGCCAAATTCAAATTGTTCCTCCCAGGGCCGGAGGGTGCCTTGTACATTTTTTTGGGGGGTTTGAAGGGGGTTTGAAGGGGGTTACCATTTATGAGCTTGGCACACTTTGAATGTGTATAATTTACCACCGGCCCTTTCCGGCGAGTTCTCTTGTTCTTCGGAGTTGTCCAAAGCAATCCTGGAGACTATGAATGAACCAGTATTGGTAGATGTTGGTAACTCGCTTCAATTTGCATAATATTTTAAATTCATTGGTTTTCTGGATCTAGGAAAACAGTCTTTGAGGGTTTTCGCCTTGCAACGGAGCGATCTATTGTTTGGCCAAACTTTGGCCCCTTGCTGGCTGCTTGCAGCTAGTTGCCAGCTGGGGGGAATTAATCAGGGGTGACTAAAGGAAAACCCAAAAGGCAACATTTTCCACTGCAAATCAAAGTTAAAGGAAAACCCAAAAGGGGGTTCAAGGGGGGTGAAGATTAAAGGAATGTGTTTTAGATGTGATCAGTCCGGCAACGATTCCGGCATCCATGTTTGCTTTGGGCATGGACCCATGACTGCTCCCTGCGACCGCCAAACGAACACAACTTCACCTCACGGCTCTGATCTGAGGGTTGCATGACGAACTTGATTCAGAGTTGTGCGACTGAGGCAGAGCGAAGAAAAAGCAAAAACTACACCTAGCCTCGCTGACATGCAAGTGGAAAATGGCACTTTCGAACATTGTTGTCCTTTGATTGGGTCAAGGGCTGTCTACGCTGCCCACTTCCAGTGAAGCTGCGTGTACTGCGAACCCCCATTTTTCACATAAAAATCAGGCCACGTCCTACGGTTTGCTCCGGGGCTTCCCATGGGAATTCGCTTTGCGGCAAACCCCCCGCGCAGCGCCTCGCGTCACCGGCTCCGCAACGCTCACCCTCCTGCACGGCGTGAGCCGGGCCACGAGCCGGGCCGCGAGGCCACGAGGCCGCGAGCGGCGCGGAAGGGGAGCGGTACGAGACGGTCCCTGATCCTTTCAAAAAAAAAGCCGCCCCCCGTCTTTTCCAGATCCGGTTTTCTGGTTTCCCCCGGGTTTTTTTTGGGATGGTTTTTAATGAAAAGATGCGGAGCCCTAGGCACATGGAAGCTTCACTGAGATCTTTGCTGGGCTCTTCTTGCTGGGCTTTTCGAATGGTTTTCTGAAAGACTCGGATTTTTGGAAAGATAAAATCACCTAGCTTCCCGAGATCTCAACGCAAGATGCGATCGCTTCAGGTCTTCAGGCACCCTGTCTTGCAAACAAAAGAACACGCCGCCGGCGGCCAGGGAAAAATCCGCGGGTGTGCAACAACAATACAAGATCCATTTTGTTCAGATGACGTTGGGTGAGTTTATGCCACCATTCTTTGCCCAGGATTGTCATCCAAGCTGTTTTTTTTGTTTCTGGGGCCATTCTGTCAATGGGAGTCGGTTGGACCTTAGGATATAAGAATGACGAAGCTTCAGCCCAGTGAGCGCGGCTCAAGCGCTTTGCTTTCCATGTCTGAGGCCCAAACAAATCCGTTGATCGAGGTCAGACCCCCACGAACTCGACTTGGAGCTCTTTCACGGCCCGGCACTTCGGGCGCGGCGTTGAAGGAACTATGTCATTCAGAATCGGCCTCAAAAGGGGGGGAACACATATGGCCATGGGTCAAAAGCCCGTACCCCCAGTGAACATCCCAATCCCCACTAAAATGGACTAAAATTGGTGGTGCACCTACCCCAAAATGGTACCATTGGTTTTGACCCACAGCCATATGAACCAAACACTAAGCTGGAGGCTTCCTGTCCCCAGTTTCGGAAGGACCCAGCCAGTCGAGCTAGGGCTCGATGCCTCAAGTATGACGCGTTTTAAGGCGCCCGTTTCTTTTTGGCGGGATCACGCTTTGAGGGGTCCTGTCTTGCCTGGATACTTATTCCTTGTCGTTCTCGAAGTTTAGGCGTTCTGACGGATTCCTCGTCATTTTTGGAAAATCTAGGCGAGCTTCAGGAAATCTAGTCGTGCCATGTTCCTTTTGCCCCTCGCGCCCTTCCCCGCAAGCGCCTGTGCACTGACACCTGCTGATGCGCGCATCCTGTTGAACATCCTTATCAATCTGCAGCCCACCCGGTTCTCACTGAACTCGGGACTGGCCCATGCATTTGTGCATTGTGTTCCAAGTTTGGGCGAGGCCTCGGCGTCGCCCAAGGCTGATCTGTTGAAGTAGCCACCCACTAATTTGTTGAATTGGCCGCGCCATAGGCTGATTTGCAAAAAAATGGATATACCCCAAACAGGAGATTTTGGGATTTGCGGGCGTTTGCGGGGATTTGCGGGCGTTGTGCGGGTTTTTGCGGGCGTTGTGCGGGCAAAAGTCGGCGCGGCAAAATGCATCGATACCGGTCTCAAGCAGTTGTAGCAAGGTCCTCACGAATTTGCGTAGATTTTGCGCATTTTGGTGCTGGGAAATGTCATGCTTCAGATCTACTACGCGGGCATCCGCCGCAATATGATGGCTTGATGCCTTGATCCCTTGATGCCCTGATGCATCACGCAAATCCCGCCTGAAAAGGGGATGCGTCCCACGCGGGGCCCAAAAGGCGGAAAAATGCCGCAAGGTCACTGTCTTCAAACCCCAGGTGCTCTGATGCCCCGAAAGTGCAGAAACTCATCAATTTAGGCGTTTTCTGGAAAAATAGGGAATTTTAGGTCAAGTTCACAAACTACAAGAAATAAGTACACGTTGGAATTTCCAGGTGTTTTCATTTAAATAAAACTTGTCTTTTCTTCGGGGGAAAGCTCTTGGGGCGTTGGCCTCCCTCCCAAAGCTTTCTGCGATCCGTTGCCGGGTGCCCCACAGGGCGGGCTGCGACGGCGCCTCGTTTTCGCCCGATGCGAACCCATTTTCAGGTGGGCCAAGGGCTAAGCAAAAAACCGAACTTTCGACTCGCCGCTAAAAAGGTCTGCCAAAAAACGGCTCAAGTCCAGGAATTCATTACGTGAGCATAATAGCAGAAACTATGTTTTCATCCCGAGGCCGGGCATTTGTAGAACCACCTACTATCAGCTTCTTTTGGAGCCTGGTGATTTGGAGGTTAGGGATGGTTTCCATTTACCCCGTCGAACAAGAGGAATCTCCTACAGTTTGGGTCTTCGCAAATTCGCCTCGGCCCCAGAGGCCGCAAGCGGTCAGACCCCTCGGATCTTCTAAACCCCTTCCCCAAGTTGTCCGTCCGACCAAACCGGTCATGTTCCCCCTAAAAACCGGCCAAATTCCTGACATCTTCCCTCATCGGAAGCTTGGCCCCAGTCCACGGCTCTCGTTCTATCTAGCCCTTCAAACCATGTGGAAACACGCTAAAATGCAAAATTATTGCAGCGTTCTGACCCTCGAAGCCATGTGCTTGCATGCACCCACCCTCTACCTTGGAAACCAGCTTGCGCGCATTTCGGCGCGGACTCACTCACTCAGACAAACACAACGCTTCAAGGCAAACCAAAACACAGTACCTCAAAGCCAGCCAAAAGAATTCTGGCCGAGGCGGGCAACGCGCAGCGTTCACAATTAGAGGAGTAAAACAGCCTCCGTTTGGTGTACCTTGGGCCACCATAGCTGCAGACTTTGCCCATGATGTTGAGTCCTGGTCCTATGAAATTCGCATCAGGATTAATCAACAAGTCCTTTACATGGGATGACCATCGGTTGTTGAAAATGAGTACAAGGTGATAGTTCTCACATGGGAAGAGTTGCCTATGGTCAAAAACTGGGGGCCCTAAATGGGAATATTGATCAACCCCCAGGTGTCCAGGTACAAAGCACACACCGAACCCAAACCCCCGTGCAACTCCCAGTGACTCCGACATGAGAAAGCTAGTGCGCCGGCTTGGTTTTGGAAAACTTGCGTCCTGGTGTTTCTCCAGAGACTACTGGAGATTTCGACCCCACCTCACATGAAGACTAGCCGCCTCACATGAGCAGAGCTGAACAACATGCACAGCAAAATGGCCATAACGCTTTACACGGACCCTCACTAGAAAATGTGCAGCAAAGGAACCAAATCATCACGCTGCAAGAGCCTCCAAACGAAATGCCGTTCGATGTTTCGTAAGCTCGCGGCTGCCTTGGGTGTTTCTTGCGTCTGACTTGGCGCGCGCTCTGCGCGCGTAAAGCAGTTCAAACAAATATGCACTTCGTAGAGCCCAACAAAACACGACGTAAGCCGAGCCATTTGCAGAAAGGAGCGGATGACACGCACTGATCTGTTTCAATCTCGAAGAAACGTTCAGGGCAAAGAACAAGTATCGGAATCTCAGGAACAGTTGGTTCAATTTCATCTGCGCCTTTTACAATCCGAAAACCTGAAATAAGGTTTTTCCTGAGTGGAGAACCTTTACCATGGTGAGCTCGTTTGACCCCCCAACTGAGCTCGCCATAAATGATGCAGAGTTCATGTCACTCAACTTCACCGAATGGCACGGCAACTTCGGCTGGAAAGACCTTGAGCCCTGGGCTCTGTGGCAGCTTGGGCAAAAGCCGCTCGCCTAAGTAAGCAACTGAGCGCTGGGCCCCTTTAGGCTGAAAAGAAAAGGACACTGCAATGGGCTGAACTGAAATTAACACAAAGCAAACGAGTTTCTTGTGTTTTGCAATAAGTTTGTCAACTGCAAGCTGGCTAAAAGTCTTCCAGGGCACACCACGCAACCATGAAACAAAAACCCTCTTTGAGGATGTCTGTGCCTGTTTTTGGAGTTGGTACCCTACTGGGATGGTTTTAAATGGTCACCGAAAGGCTGTTTGGGGGAATGAGACAAACCCGGATTCATCAGATCGGTGTTTCTCCAAATAGGGGTACCTTTGCTGGTTTCCATTATGCTTTAACCAACTGCCCCAAAAATGTGGGGGGATAACCCATTTGTAGGGGTAGTTCATTTCGGGTCCAAGTGCCCTCAAAAAATTGACAGACCCGTCCTTTGTACGGCAAATAGATGGGTTTCCCTGGTAGATGATTAAACCACCAGGTAAACCAGGAATCGGAACCCATCGATTTTTCTACCAAAACCACCAAAAAGGACACCTATGCCCACAACACACATGTCACCGATGTGCTGGGCTCAGGCACGAGGGGCACCACCACTGACCTGGTCGGTTTCAAAAGCAGGTGTCCAGTCTGGAATCCTCTTCGGGTAGTTGAGAGCCGGTTTTGGGTTCCTTGGGGTTTTGTAGAATGCCTTAAGGTTTCTTCGAGTTCCCTGAAATTCCTTCGCGTTCCTCAGGGTTAGGGTTAACTAGGGTTGGGGCCTATGGTGTTTTGGCTTCCCTAGGGTTCCTTAGGGTTCCTTAGGGTTCCCTAGGGGTTCCTTGGGGTTCCTTGGGGTTCCTTGGGGTTCCTTGGGGTTCCTTACATTTCCTTTTATGTTTCCTTAGCGAACCCTCCCCTTCCTTGGACCACTCCCTCCTTTGAGCTGGCATTAGAAACCCTGCAGAGCTCAATCCAAAACTTCCAGCGCAAGACACGGTTTTGCAAGGACTGCCATTTGGAGCGTCCCCTAAGAAACACCTCAAAGTTAAAAGCCCACAGTGGTTCAGCATTCAGGAGTTTCATCTAACCCGGGTACTTGCCGTTCTTTTCACTGGGTTGAGAACCGTTTAGGGCAACCTCATGCCAGTAAAAACTCGACTCAGTGATGTTAAGGCAGCGATTCATGGGGCTCGTTATGAACCGGTGGCTTCTTTCAGATTTCGCATCCAGAAACCTCCCCTTGAGAGAGAACCATCCGGGCCGAAACTGCCGAAACCGCCACTTGGTTGCCCTTGAAGCCAAGTGGCTGAGGGGCTGACCATCCCAAGTCTCAACTTCGACAACCCCTAGGTCCTCCAGATTTCAGAGGTTAGAACGATGTTCTTGTTTCTTCCGTTTTGTCTGTTTTAGTAGGGGAATTGTCTCAACCAAAGAGTGAGAAAGGGCACTGGGGGACCTAGAACCAGATTGCCCGCCCTTTCCACCATGACCCCAACCAGAACTCCGGACTCCAATCCGAATTTGCTCCGAAAGTCCCTCTTCAAGAGCAAATTCGGAGAGCCCCAGCTCAGCGGCTCCCTTCCAACCTCCAGCCATCTTTCCTGAAAAAAAAAACATGGAGTTGTTTGTTGGAGCGTGCCCCTTTTGCGGTGGCTTAACAGAGAAACCGGGAAGGAACGCCACTTTTCCATATGTCTTTTTTCGTGGGGGGATCTTCCGAAGAACAATACGCTGCCCCGTGCGCCAGTTTCTTGGCCCAAGCAAAAAGCAATCTTCGCCGTGCCTAGGCGTCCATGGCGACACACCTTGGCCGGCTCAAATGCCCCCCCCCTTTGATTTAATGTTGACTTGGCGTGCAATCCTACTAAAAGGTGCAATATGATATGTGTAAAACTAAGTGTGTAAACTAAGGTGCAATATGATACATGCATGCATGTACATGTATGCGGGGATGGATGGAAAGGATGCATGGGCGCAAGCATGCATCCCTACGTCTGAGCATGCATCCATACGGAGTCCATGTGTGTGTGTGTGATTAAATGCTTTGGGTATGTCATGAATTTGTTTATTTTCTTGTGTGTTTGTTTTTTTGGTTGGGTTGGTTGGTTGTTCGGTTGTTTCGTCGTTTGGTTTGTTTGCTTCTTAGTCAGCATATCTGCATATCTGTTTGCGTGTGTGTGTCTTTGAACATGTGTTCGCTTGTGCGATCGTTTGCCTGTTTGTCTATCTGTGTGTCTCTGTCCGTTTGCCTCTCCCTCTCTCTCTCTCGCTCTCTCTTCTTGTCTGTCTCTCTCTCTCTCTCTCGCTCTGTGTCAGTCCGTCAGTCCGTCCGTCTGTCGGTCAGTCTGTCTGTTGGTCTGTCTGTCCGTTTGTTTGTCTCTTTCGGTCTGCCTGTCTCCGTCTGCTTGTCCGTATGTCTCTCGCTTTCTTGCTCTCTCTCTCTCTCTCTCTATCTGTCTCTCTGTCTGCCTGTCTCTGCCAATCAATATCTATCTATCTATCTATCTATCTATCTATCTATCTATCTATCAGTTATCTATCTATGTGTTCATCAACAGATTCATGATTTCGAGAGTGCATGTCTTGTGGGTCTATGCAAACGTAATTTCATGAATGTGACATCACATGTTGATTCATATGTACACATATACCATATATGTACACATATACTATATGTATACATATGTGTATATATATATATGTTTGAATCATATGTTAATTCATTCATCCGGCAGCTGTTCTGTTAACTTACTTCATCTGGCTTCATCCTCTGTTCATGCATTTAATATCTTTTTAGTAGGGGACCCTCCCCCCAAAAAATGAAAAAGGGCACCATTGGGGGACCTAGTATATCAGGCAACCCTTGCTTGGTTTGGTCCTTCTCCTCCACATGGGCAAGCCACGTCCAAACCGGAAGCTGAACAGAGCAGCAAGTTTGACCTCACCTCACCTCAAAGCCGCCGGGAACAACGACATATTTCCCGTAGTGATAGACTCCCTTTACATCCAACAAGGGAAAATACAACATATTCTTAAGCAAACGCAAGGGAGGCAAAGGTGTACATCCAGGATCTCTCCGATGTCACTAGGAGACGATCCTCTTTTGGATTGTGCATACGGGCATGTCTCGGAGACGCCAAAAGATTGAGGTGGTCCTTCTGGTTTCTCTTTAAACCAACCCCAAAACAAACTCTCAATCGGGATGGGGAATTCACGAACAAAACTTTGGGTCTATCAGACCCACGGCACTTTTGATAACAATCTCGCTGGGAATCCTCCCAGAACCGATGGCTATCATCCACATTGCTTAAGTCCACAAATAAAAATGAAAAATGTGTCACTTGTGACAGATTCCCTTCAAAACCAACAAGGAAAATCACAAGTAATCTTAAGCAAACAGAAGCTCTACTTTCACAAAAAAAGGCCATGTCGCACAGGTTGTCAATGATCCCTAGTCCTGGACAGCTTTACTGCACGTCAATCCTCTGTGTTGAGGCTGCGGTTCATCTAAACCGTGGCAAAGTGTAATTGGTCAAGCCAAGTCAAGACACACTTTTTCGGAAGTCGGGTTAGGAAGAAGATGCCGCAATCAGCTCTCAAATGAAACGTGGCCCGGATTCCGACCGGGTTGCAAAAGTGGTGGGTTCTCATTTTGGTTTCCCTTTATCCGGGGAAATGTGGTTACCTTTTGTCCCCTCTCTTATTTGGGGGGATCTTGTTACCCTCTTGAAACACCCCACCAAAACAGGGGTTCCCGGCTCAAAAGGAGCCACCTATCTTGGCTGGAATTAGGACCCCAGAAAAAGAGCCTGGTTAGTGGAAAACAAAGGGGACCCCAACAAGAAAGAAACAAAAAGGGGAACTAATTCTGGGGAAGCTATGTCAGGAACCATTCACATCGCCGTTCCGGTTTGCAGCTGACCTGGGCGCCTGACAGCGGGGGGGGCCTGTCACAGGCACCTGGCGAGTGGCGAGTCATGGCGGGGGTACCGTTTTTGATGAACCCCTAAGCGGGGGGCTATGGGGGGCAATGGGGGGGGCCCTCCCCCCCCATAGCCCTCTTAGGGGTCCGTGAATCGTACTCTCTGAGCTGGTTTCCACTACGTCCCGGAAGATCATGTTCCTTTCAAAGGAACCCCCTGAAAACCCGTGTTCACTTCCTGGTTTGAGGAAATCATGGGCCACCATCTTAAGTCTTCACTATGTTCACTACCTAGATCGCCAAGTGGTGTTCGCCTTTCACTGGGCGCCAACCACAAAAAACGCACCGCACAGTTGCTGAAAGACGACACAGCAGACCACGAAAGGCCACGAAGGTAGGAGTCGGCTTATTGAAATACAACTCCTAGGATGGCTTTACACAAACCCTCCTAGGATGGTTTTCCGAGCTTCCTTTTTTGAGGGCCCCTGGTCGGTTTCATACAATATGAAACAAGCTCACCGTTTTGTGTAAAGCAATCCTTAAGACTATGAATGAACCAGTATTGCTAGGTTTCTGTTGCAAAATACTTCTCGATTCGTAGTTTCTCATGTTATTAATTTTCTAGATCCAGGACTCTTTTTGTTGCGGAAATATGATGTAAAAGAAAAGGCCCGAACAGTTGACAAGGGACGCCCACATGAACTCTATTGCGCTCTTTCCTGTTTTCTGGTCCCCTGCTAAAAGTGAGTTTCACTTCTGGGTTAAATGAAGATCCAAGCACTAAACCAGCTAAGCTAGAAGCTTAAAGACCCGGATGCCTCGGAAACTCCAAGTGTGGATGGCGTCGACACATATTTCGGTTGCCTAGGTGACAAAGAAGCGGGGTCAAGATGTTCAGGGATCCTTAATCTATCTTTTAAGGAGAAGCCCTGTTGTTGCTTGGATGTTCCACCCACTTTGGGAGGGTGCGGGTCGACGGCTGCTTTGCGGCCTCCTTCGATACCTCTCACTTTGAATTGCGTCCATTGCGAGTACGCCCCCGGCAAAAAAAAAGAAGTCCAGTAGTGATAGATTCTTTTTAAAACCAAAAAGGAAAACATCTTCTTGAGCAAATGGACAATTGGCTGCAAATGAAAGCCAACCGTCCGGACGCACACGCAGGCAGATTTTCCAATGTGGAAGGTGCCAAATACAGCGAGGCGGAGAACAGAAAATTATCCCCAACAGCGTTCCGTGTGGTTTCCCTTCAAGCAAACCCCCAAAACCGGTACCCTCAAAAACAGCACCCAAACGATGTTCCTTGCATTAGAAGTGGCTGGAACTCGATTGGCAAGTGGGCTGCGTGCTTTCTTTTTTGGACAACACGAACAGCAGAACAACTTGGAAGACCGGGAAAACCTGTTTTAGTGTCTGATCCAAATTCTCAACATCCAGACTGCGAGGCGGAGAAGTTTGGTCCGAGATCGAAGGGTCGCAGACAAAACTGGTTTCGCTTGTCTGCGCCGTTTCGAGAGAGCACGGCCAAAAAAAATCACCTCGCCAGGCCGTGGAACAAATGAACAAGTTGGTCCCCAAACTTGTCAGATGAGCTTAAAGGGAACGTTACCAAAAATACAGGAAAAAGGGCGCCACTGGGCAACGTCCACCCAATTTGAGTGGACGCCAAATCCTTGTCCATGCTGCCCGGTCAACAAGCCGGACCCGGATTGGCCCTGGAAACATTTAGCGCTTATGGCATTGAAGGATGTTCGAACAGGAAAAGCGTGGTGCAGGATGCACCTCATGAGAAAAAGAAGGGCGCTGTGCGCAAGCGCGTAGGCCGGCGCTCAAGCTTCCTTGCGCTTCCCTGCGTGCGCGATCCCAACATGTTTGTATCACAAAGCATGCATCTGGATACCAAGGAGAAAACCTATACCCAGGCAACTGCATGTACAAAGGCTGTGGCAGAAATTATCTTCCATCTTCTGTTTGTAGTCTCCAGATCCGAAGTCCCTCACGTCTGCATGCATTTTGCCAATAGGGCTGGCAATGTGCTCAACGGTTGCAGGCTTTACCTGCTTACTGCCAGAACTCAGTTGTTCAGTGACCCTGGAAAAAAAGGGAACCCTTTTTTGGGAAGACCATTTTAGTGGGGCAGCCACAAAAAAAAGAGGAAAAAGGGAGCCACTGAACAACTGCCAGAAGGTGACATCCTTGAGAGTCAAAATCACTGGCGCTAACCTGTATCTCCGCGTCGCGAGCTCCGCTCTGCTCCATGTTCCATACTTGCAAATATGTCATCATGGGGGCTGGGGGGGAGGGAGGGGAGGGGGAGGGAGCCCAAATAAGCCCTTATTCAGCCCTTTGAAGCCTTATTTAGGGGGATTGGGGATGCATCCAGTGCAAGATCGTCAACCAGTTGTCTGACCCAGTCAAAGAAGCAGGGCAGTTGCCACCTTTATTCAACCACTCGTTTCAAACAGTACACGAAGTATCAGTCCGCAGGCAAGAGTGAGGATATTTTGCAGAAGAGATCGCTTTCCATGACCGTAAATTAAGCCGGAGACAGTGACTGCAACGTTCAGGTTAGTGGTTCCGACGACCCTCCAAACAGCTTACTTCAGACTTGTCCGGAGCCCGTACTAGTCAGGGGTCGTTCGCCTTTTGGTAAGGAAATGATGTACTTTAGATGGTTTGCCTTGACTAATTAGTAGGGTCCTCCATGGTTCATCCAAAGTTTGTGCTCGTGTTGTTGCTTTTTTTTTGGGGGGGGGGACCTCGCAGAATGGCTTGATTTCTGCTTGCCTTCGGTTTCCCTAAAGACCACCCAAGAAAAACCCTCAAACGGACACACCACCCCAGGGCCAAGAACCAGGCGTCCAGCAGAACCAGGCGTCGCAATTTGGGCCGACCGATGGCGAAAAGAAGAAAGGCTCCAGCCAAAAACAAGGTGCCCTTCCTTCCTCCCATGTTAGCACCTGAAACAGGGATCCGGATGCATTATACACTTGAACATTGCCTGGCAAATGGTGGTTTCCAACTTTATTTTGGTGTTGAAAAAGCAACATGTTTCAACTGGTTGCAAATGTATCTTTTAAGGAGCCCTGTGAAAAGTACCTGGCTTGTACTTTTTTGAGCCCTTTTCAGGCATGAGGAATCGAAGGTAAAGCTTCAATACCTATCAGGTGGTTGAGGAAGGAAGAGGAGGGAAAGCTCTTTGACCCCATATTCACCAACCCTTGCTTATTAAGATGGGAGTGATTTTGGAACCCCCCCAAAAGTGGGCTGATCCCAACATTTCGCCTTGAGATGGACACCCTCAAATATAAAATGAAACTGGGGTTGATGAAGCTAGGCAGGAATTAGGACCCCAGCAAAATATGTATATATATATTATATATATATATATATATATTTGCCTGGTTAGTGGAAAACAAAGGGGACCCCAAAAAAGCAAAAAAGGAAAAGGGGGAGCTAATTCTCGGGAAGGAACTAGGTCCTCCAGTAGAGAGGGTAGAATAAGTTGGTACCAACTTTTTCTGTAGTCTATTCTAGTAGGGGGACCCTCCCCCCAAAAATGGGGTGAGAAAGGGCACCTAGCTGGGGGACCTAGTGAAAATCTGGGGTCAACATTCAGCCCTTGAGGCCTCAACATCGCGCCTGCGAAGGCTTCGCCCAAGAGTTTGGCACCTCACACGAATTTCGATTTGCTCTGGGGTTCGGTGTCTTCGGGTTCGCACACCGCCCCCCACTGATACAGTGATGATTCATGAGCCAAGGCAGTGCCGTTGCTCTCCTGCATTCGCGCTTAAAGTGGCACATACCAAATATCCAGGTTCCCAACATCGAGTTGCAACATCCTGGGTGAACAAGAATACTTCACCAACCTGAAATCAGGTGGTTGGGGGCCTCCGTTCCCCACATAAACCATCACATGGGGTGAGGTCGTTTGAGGTCGTTATAATTTACCACAGAACATCAGACATTCCATCCTTTCACGCAGAAATGCAGCCACTCTCTGAGTTTTTCTCTGGGGTGGCGGCAACGGCGGCCATGCTGGAAGCATTGCTCAAAGGCCCATGCACATCATCCGAAAGCTTCTTGAACCCTTGGCATAACCCAAAACATCACGCCACGTGCTTTGCGACAGAGAGTCTTTCAAGCATCAAGTTGTTTGTTCAGAGGCCATGTGGTTAATTACAAAGTCATCCAAGGTACTCTGCAGCTCTTGAGCAACATAGCATGCGAAAAGGGATCTAAAACCCACCATGTACCACGCAATGGTGAGGTTCAGAGGCCTGCAACTACCTGCAACTACCGCCCCGAGCCGGCGCGGCCGACGATTTTCTAGCACGACAAAACCCGGTTTAGTCGTGTCGATGACGATATGTCTTGATGGTGTTGGCAGTGTGTACCTAGGTCCACCAGGACCAGCATTTTGAGAGTGTAGCCTGGTGAAAAAACGCGTCACTTCATCACTGGCTTTCTTCCGAGTCGGCGAATCGGCGAATCGAGCATTAGCTGCTTCCACCTGCAGGACACCAAGCCTCTTGCTGGTTCGATAGGCAGGGAATGAGGGAGAGACTTTATCCTATTAAAGGGAGCCGAGTCGGTTTAACAACCCAAGCCCTCATTCCCCAAAAACCCGCAAGTGACAGCTTGGGCAGGGAGCACAAGTCGTCTATGCACATACACACCAGGGAGCACCCCTAGGCGTGTCCCAAGTCCGCGTGGAGTTCCGATCAAACGAAATCCGGCGAATCATTCTGCTTTCGCGGGTAAATGGAATGGAACCGACCCATATCTAACCAGACTAACCTAAACAAGACTGCTGAAAACCCCGCGGCTCATGCGCGAGAAAGAAAGCCGCGACTTGCGCGCATCGCAAGCTCACATTGACCTGAGCTCACGCCGGACGAGAGACGAACAGTTTTCCAACATCGAAAGCCCTTCCCTTCACCAAGCCACACACGGGTTGGACACTTTGTAGGGAACTTGGTTGACGTTGGAAGGAGGGCAACAAATTAAACTTTAGCAGTTAAGTGGGGCTTTCCCACTAAATCACAATAAGCAAAAATGTACCCCCCCTTGGTTGGATGTTTTTTTGGAGGGGAAAGACGGGAACCGCCACTCTTTCGGGGAAAGGGGGGGGTCGAAAAAAAAAATAAAAAATCCAATCACCACGCGGAGAGATAGAGGGCATTTTCCGGCGCCGTGCAAAAAGTCAAGAGACGATGCAAAGCAACTTGGCCCCCAAAGTTGGATTTTGTGTTTTAGCTGAAATTGGACATGGACCACCGAAACGGCGGTTTAAGCCGTTCGGTCAGTTCTCACTTGGCCAGTGACCAGCCAAAAGTGTACACTTTTTGGGCCACGAGTAAAAACGGAGAGCCACCAAGGAAAAAAGTGTACAGTGTGTCCACTGGCTGGGTGAGAGTTTCGTCTGGATATAAGCAGACTTCTTTTTCGTTCTGGCGCAGACGCAAAGCAACTGAGTGAGAGTCAGGCCAGCCCCAGGTTGCCTTGACGCAAGCTCCCCGCAACGCCTTGATGCGGGGAACAAAACGTGTCACGACTTTGGTTCTGTCAACATGACTTGAAGGGCTGAATGATAAGGGTGTGTCTTTTTTCGAGGGTACCTTTTTTGGGGTTTAAAAGGAACCAAAAGGAAAACCACAATTGTTTGGGGGGATCTTAAAAAAAGACAGCCCCACATAGGCCTTAAAAGCCTGATAACATCAGGAACCACACAAGCTGAAATGGCCCTTTTAAGGGAATCGGTGTTGGGCGGCTCGCTATCTGGACGACTGGCGAAAAAATCGAGTCGTGACATACAAGCCAAAAGGTCAAACTTGGGCTGTCTGTTTTCATATCCCCGGCTACAAGTTTAACTTGCGGATGAAATGGAAACCAGCCACTGGACCAACTAAAGAGCTAAAACTGATCAAAGCGAATGGCTGGGTGAACCACTAAGAAAAACCAGGCTTTGGACTTTATGTTGAAGGCTCTGACCGCTGACCGCTGGCAGGAACCCTTGCATCAAGTCGCTTCCCAACATGGTAAACTGGTCACAGATGTTGATGCCCAGCTTCGATGTGTGTACGTTCCTGCCTGTCTCCATGTCTCCATGCCAGTCTGCGTGCATCTGTGAGCTGTGTGTTTCCCCTGCTGTTGTTGTGTGCGTACATGGGAGTTTCTCAAGCTAGTTTCCTGAAACATGGGCCTCCCTTTAGATACTAAGCAAAAGGGGTCTACTGTTCTGTTCCATGTCTTTTTGAAGGTCGGTGTTGACCCCTACGTGTCATGCAACCTTTGGAGCAGCCTGAAAGGTAGAACGGCTCACTCTTCGCGCATATCAAATACATATAACGCGAACCAGCAAGTTGGAACGTCACTTTGTCAGTGGCTCACACGAATCACACTTAGAATTGGGCAGTTGTTTGATTCGCCAAGCGAATCTACGAGATCCAGATGAAATAAACCTTCATGACGTCGCACATCGTCCACTGACGCCGTGAAAACACATTCGAGGCACTCTTGCCTTAAGAGAGAAACACGTTTCTCGATCTTGGCGTTTTACAGGTGGGCTCTGGAGCCTCGCTTTCGTAAAAACGGACAAACAACTAAGCAACGAATGACCCGGAAGCATGCTTCCGGGGGCAAACAAAAAAAAACGGCAGAATGCGCCCGGAACTGTTTGAGGCGAACACCAGAAGCACCACAATGCCCGCAACAACTTCGTGGGGCTTTCGCAGAAAGACCCTTCCAGCGGCTCTCGCCGCACAAATTTGACTTATCTACACCCTGGGGCTCAGTGACGAAAAAAAATGGGGGGGTTCATAGTGTGGATGGTTGCGAAATCCATTTCGCACCACTGGGAAACCGTGGTTGAAACCCCTGTTTGTTGGTATTCTCAGGGGAATCATCATTCCAGGGTTTCTTAGGTGGTGCAGGATTTCGTCCATCCACAGTATAATCATTGTTTACCCAAGGATTGTCATCATGCAAATTGGGTCCTTGCCATTCGATCCGCCAGCTTTGGCGTTGGTCAACGCGTTTAACGCCCGTGACTTTTGTACCATCCCTATCTCCAGGTGCCGCCGCAAGAATCCCAAATCATAGGCTCAGGCGCCCAAACACACTTTCCCATGGCGCAAGACAGGCGCCGACATCCGCAACCATCAGCTTGTGTACAGAGAATGGAAAGCCCGAATGGTCAACACCCCCATGTGTCCAGCTTGTTGATGGCTTCTTGGATTCAGGGTCGGCTCGTTTTTGTTTTTGCACAATCACCTTTTTGGCCTTGAGGTGAGTTGGCGATTCTGAAGAACTAATATGGGCAGCCTTGTACCCTAGGGTTCCCCCATGAAAAGGCCTGGGAACGTCGACGGCGACTCACGCAACAAAGCCTAGCAAATCCAATCTCAATGTCCAAACCGTAGGGTCAAAACCCCCACTGAAAGAAAGGATGATCCCATTTGGCCATGGGTCATAACCTATGCCTCCATTTTGTGGCGGATGAACACCCATGTACCACCTAATTTGATGTTCACCAGGGGTACAGGGTTTTGACCCACAGCCAATTCGGATGGTGACAATCCTGAACGGCAAACAATGGTGGTTCTATGAACCCCCATTTGCTTTCATGGTGGTAATTGAACCCCAGGGCACATGCAATACTGCGCGGGTGGTGCTCATCAAAAGCAAACACTTGCAACCCATTATACTTAAAGTGTGGTCGCAAAAAGGTTCGAGCAGCTGACTTCTAGCGTCAGGCAGAAACGCCATGCGAGGGCACGCGTGGCCGGGTTCTTGACGTGAGCCTTGCTCATGGGATTGAGCTCCCTGTTCTGTTTCTTTTCCGATTTGGTGAGTGTACCCCCATGTTATCCCCTGAACCTACAGTACATGGCACATATTGACCCTTGCTCGCAGGGTGTATCCAGTCAGCCAGCTCGAAGGTCCTTTGACCGTAGCGATGGGAACTGAGAGCAAACGGCTTCAGCCTTTCAGCTCTCGAAGCAGCATATCATCTCTACTCTTGGTATGGTAGCAAAAAAAAAATGTTTCTTGCAGACCCCAGGAAAAATGAACAGAACCAAACAACTAAAAAACCAAAAAGCATGCCAAGAACAGTGAAGATATTGGGCGGGCTTTCCCGCCATTTCGGGGCTCCGATTCCCACCAACTTCTAGGGGACACTTCCATTTCCATTCTTTCCAGGGATCCGAATCTCTCCAGAAAACCATCAAAAAGAACGATGGTTGAAAAGAATGGGGAATGAACCTCTAGAAAACTGGGCCACATCCAGGTGCCCACGGCTCAAATAGGATGGAGGAGTGGACCTGCCGGTCCCCGGTCTCTCATCTCGCGCTCATGCCTGAACTTCCGTGTCCGGACTGCGAATCACCGGTCGCAAGCATGGGTTGCCTCAGGTCTCGAACAACTTTCGGCATGGCAAAGCCCCGCAATCCGACGACCCCAGCACTTCTATTTGCGCTTTCGTCCCCAGGAATGCAGTAGTGATAGATTCCCTTTAAAACCACCTGAGGCACCCAACGTGCCTTTTTTTAGGTACGAGAAAAAACGCTGCTCGAATTACCGATTTCTGCTCGACCCCCCCAAAAACGCTCGCCCCCCGAAAAACGCTCGACCAAATCCCCTTCTTCCTCCTTCTTAATGTGCACTCGTTTGCGGATATTTGCGCTCGTTTTGCGGATAGTTGCGCTCGTTTTGCACTTCGATTTCTGCTCGCTCCTTTCGAAAATTCAACGAAAGATCATCTTGGAGGACCGACCAGCCCGGTTTTGGGAAAACCACTCGAAGCAGGAAAATGTGTACGTTTACCATATTTTGGTGACGACCCCTGGTTTTGCAATACGTTTGGGCTACGGGCAGAAATTTAGGTAACGAAGGGTGCTGCAGGCAAGAGGGGAAAATGAAACATATTCTTAGGCAAGTGGAAGAACATTCGATCTGGAGGGTACCTGGAAGATGACTGTCCTCTTGTGGGACCCCCTGTCAGGTGCGCGTATTAGCGGGAGTGAGTGACTTTTTTCTTGGGATCCTGTGTCAGTTGCCTGCCATATTGGGAGGGTCGGACTACCGAAATCTGCCTGCAATATGCATGTCTGAACGCTGGTACATGGCGTGGGACAGCGGGCTTGGTCACAGCTTTCCCTTGAGTCCGGGAAACACGAGCAAGACTCACGTGTCAAAACCAGTTGCTTCACCCTTTGAATGGTTCGTCCCATAGTTCCCTCTGCATGTGGCCCCAAATTTTGGCCTCCCTATGCCCTGAAAGCCCCCTTTTGCCCCCTTCCCCCAAAGAAGCCGCAATGCAAAAGCGCACAGCGCACCGGCGCGAGCGGCGAATGCGCTTCATCCGCGGCCCGAAGTTCTCAACATTGGCTTCCCGGCCTCACAGTTCTTTGGTTTTTAATCATGGAACCTTTGGAACATGGTGGAAGGTTTTTTTATTTATTTATTTATTTTTGTTCTGGGAGGTTCTTCGGGAGTCCGGGTCAGGCGTTTTGGTGTGGGTTAGGGTGGGTTGGAGGTGGGTCTTGGGGTTGGTTTGGAGTGGGTTTGGGCGGGGTTTGCGTCGGGTTAGGGTTTACGGGTAGGTTCAAGGTAGGTTTTGGGTAGGTTCAGGGTAGGTTCAGGGTAGGTTCAGAGTAGGTTTAGGTCAGGTTTAGGGTGTGGGTTTGGGGCACGTGCTGGCCGGGCTTGGTTTGGGTTTAAACGTGGTTTAGGGTGGGTTGTTTAGGCGGGTTGGGTTGGGTTGGTTTAGGGTGGGTTTTTGGGTTGGCATAGGCTGGGATTTAGGGTGCTTGCATGCTTGCTTGCTTTCTTGCCTGCCTGCCTCTTTGCTTCCTGGCTTCCTGGCTTCCTCGCTTGCTGGCTTCCTTGCTTGCCTGCCTGCCTGCTTGCTTTCTGGCCTGCTTGCTTGAATTCCAGGGGTCCCAAAACCAAACAAACTCTCCGGGAAACAAGACCCTCAAATGACACATCACGCCATTGAAGTCACCACCTGCCTGGTGCCAAGTGGACTGTGCCCGTCTCCGTATGGTCCATGGCTATCCCTAGGAATCACATCGCGGTTAAGGATCCTTAGCAGGTAGATCACCATCTCGGAAGCAAAACCCCAAGTAACGGAACCAGTCTCTTGGACCAAAACACATATGCTAGGTCCACCAGTAGAGAGGTAAGAATAAGGGTACCCTGTTTTCTGTAGTCTATTTTAGTAGGGGAACCCTCCCCCGAAAAAGGGTACAAGGGCACTACTCAGAACCTAGCCTGTATACATTGCATTGTAATCAAGGCATATTCAAGCATTCCTTGAGAACGGATGGGGTTGCTCCGGGCCTCCGAAGGAGTTTAAAAGCTTGATATCACATTTGTAGCACTGGAAAAGCCATTTGGCGCATAAAAGGTCAACTTTGGGATGGGATGAGATGGGATGGGATGGATGTGGATGGGCGCGCCCGGGTTTGATCTTGGCCTCCCAACATTTTCCCTTAAAACATCACCCCCACCAAAAGACACTCACCTTTCACGGGCCCAAAACAGTAATGCTTTAAAAGGAACCAAAAAGATGGACATACTGTGGATGCACAAAATCCTGCACCACCTAATATACACTGGAAGGTTGATTCCCCTGCAGATATCAACAAACATGGTGTCTCATGGTTGCTTAGGTGGTGCGAAATGGATTTCGTCCATCCACAGGATTTCTCGCGAAACCTTGGTTGCTGTTGACCCCCTGCAAAAAGTTTAACTTTTTGGGGGTTTAGTGGAAAACGCCTTGATTTTCCAAAAAGTTAAAGTCTAAAGATCCAACCCAATAGCAGTCAAGAAACCCTGAAATTTGGTCTCTTGGCTCCACGAAAATTATCACCTTCTCGCGCCTTGCACGTCCGCTCCGCAGATCTTCAGCGGCTCAGACCCGAGTCTCATGGAGTTGTGCCATTGCAGGGTGAACTCCTGGCGTTCGAAGCGAAACAACATCCGAGTCCGATTGTTTAGGCCGGAAAACGTGAGAAAATCCATCTGTGTCCGGTGACAGAACCTATAACCTAGAACCTCCATCGTTCAACCTTAGACCAGGGGAAAAAATAGACCTTAACGAAGTGACCATTCAACCTTTCAACCTTAGACCCCATTCCCTGGATCAGGGGAAAACATAAACCTGTGAACGAAATGGAAGAGTTCCCCGGCTTTGTTTTGGCGCCCTCCCTCCACAGCGGCCAAATCCCCCGTCTTTTTCGCAGGCGTAGCGTGTGATGTCAACCAACGGAAAAAATAAAAATAAAAAAATAAATAAAAAAAAGTTGAGGTATCTGCCACGGACAACCCGTCTTTTCAAAAATAATACCAACAGAAAGGGTGGGAACAATTATTTTTGGAGGGGCAGACACATTCGCCAAAATGTCATTGCGAAGTATTGCAACGGCAACTCTCCGTCAAGTCTCGGAGTCCCCAGAGCCCCCCATTCGAAGGCAAAATCCGTGAGCTGTGGCTCCGTGGGGTTTTTTGAATGGGGTCTCTACGCGCAAAGACGGTCCAGCTTTGTGACATTGGAGGCTCAGGTGCCTTGGTGGCGTTGGTGCAGTATCTTGGTGTTGCTGTGGTGCCTGATGGAATTTTGGCTGTTCCCCAGTCTCCCGCTCGTGTTTTAGTGCTTTTGTTGGTGTCAGCAGTCCGGTGGTGTTTTGCGGCGTGTTTTCGTGGTGTCAGCGCAGTCCGGGAGGCCAAAGGCCTAAGGGTGTCCCTTAAGGGTGTCCTCCGGTTTTTTCCATGCAGTGGTGGAGGTCTGCGTACGAAAAGTCCCACAATGATTAGGTGGCTTGGAACCACGACTGAAAAGGGTGTCTTAAAAAAATGACCACATCCCGGTGTCTCCGTCGTGTGTTGCTGTGTCAAAGCGGCTTCTCGTCCGTGGTCCAGCGCGTTCCAGTGGTGTGCGGAGGGGGGACCTGCTGTTTTGAGTTTGTCCCGGTGTTGTCTCCAGACTTTCAACCTGTGGTCCATATCCTGGCGGTAGTTTGACCCATACCCATATTAAGATATGGTTGCCTGGGAAACCGTGGTTGTTCGGGGTTCGAACTCCAAAAACAATGGTTTTCCCGCCCCCCACCGCCCCGCACCGCCCCGCCCCTCCCCCACCCACCCACCCACCCACCCATCCACCCACCCACACGCTACCCCCACCCCACCCCAACGCCCCGTCACCGATTCGACCGCCCTGTGGCCCTGATTCCCCCCCTTGATTGGGGCACCTGATTCGGTCATATGCGAGACAACGTTCTACCGGCACATGGCCTTGATCGGGACCACTCAACTGCATGGCCCTGCTGCCTGGAAAAAAACATGATACTAAACCTCCAGGCGTGCCAACTCCTCTGTGGGTGTCCCGGGTGACTGTTAAGTGTCCCAAGATATGCCTGGGTTGCGCGCAAGCGGTTGGTGACCGTTGTCGTGTAGCGATGTCGCCCGTTGGTGTCGCTGTCCGGACCCCAGATTCATGAATCCGACCTATTCATAGGGGGTGTTCCCTCCAACAGTGGGTGAATTGGACACCCCCAATCAAAATCAGCCACGCTACCCTGGGTTCCAGAATCTTGGTCAATTTCCAGCTTGCGACCCACCCGCGTCATATTTAGCGCAGCCTGAAAACCAAGAATGTGTTCTGAGACCTGTTAATCCAAGTGGACAAAGCCTGCCACTCCAAATCCACACCTCTCTCAGTTTTTTATTTTGCACAGCCAGGTTTTCCATGTACCTCTTTTCGTCAGGTTGACCAACACATCTGAAACATCACGCATGGGCCATGGCTTTGCCACTAGGTCCTCCAATAACAAAGGTTAGACTAAGGGTGCCAACTTTTTTCAGTTTTGTTTATTTTACTAGGGAAACCGAATCTCCCAACCCAAAAAGTTAGGTGAGAGATCGGGCAAACCACCAAACCGGGTTTCTCATGTGCCTCCCACAAGAACAGGGGGTTCAAATCCCAAACGAGCGGGGGCACCTAGGCACCTAGGCTCAGCTCCTTCATCGTGGGCACATCCACCAGGTTCACAAAAGCGTAGCCAAAGGACTTGTGATACGTGAAGGTGCCAGGCAGGTAGAAGAAATCCTGAGCCCCAAATCTACACACCCAAGACCTTTCTTGATTTCAAGACACTTTGCATTGAAAACCCTCACATTTGCTTTGTTTTCAAGCACTTTGCCCTAAACACCCTCACATTTACTTTGCTTTCCAAAAAGGCCCGTTTGAAGGCAAAGGTAGGCCTCCCCTGGAAAAATACAAGTATTTCCAGTAGTGATTCCCTTTAAAACCAACGGTATTTTTTTAAACTTAACCAAATGGAAGTAGAAGGGAAACAAGACCACCTGCTCCAAATACCTGGCCCTTTGAGAGTTGGTACTTTTTGCGAAACCTGGTGTTCCGTGGAAAATGCATTTTTTTGAGTAATAACGGCGCCCGATTCATTAAAGGGTAAATGATTTTTTTTTTGATCTGAACAATTCCGGACGCGGTGACGTAGCCAACTTCTTGCCATCCCTTGTCTTCGCCCAGCGCCAGCCCCAGCACCATCACCAGCACCAGCACCAGCACCAGCACCACAAAATCTGTAATTGCCTGCCCTTGCCGAAGCGTTTCGCACGCTACGAAATCTGTACCTGACCTTGCGAAAGTGCCGCTTCTGCCACGAAATCTGCACCTGCCTTGCGAAAGTGCTGCGCCTGCCACGAAATATGTACCTGACCTTACTGTTTTCGTCTGAGTACTCTGCAAACCATATCCATCCTCCGGACTGCAGATTTCCTTAAATATCCTTTACGTAAAAGTGCTCCGCCGACAAATTTACAAGGGGGGAGTACATGGCCACCCCCAAAACCCAATGGAAATGAAAAAAGGGTACCCAGCAGCTCGAACTTTTTCCGGGCCGGAAAAACAAAAAGCTACAAAACAAATATCTAGGTCCTCCAGTAGAGAGGTTAGAATAAGGGTACCCTTTCTTCTGTAGTCTATTTTAGTAGGGGAAGCCCCAAACTAAACCAATTCTAGACAGAACGCCAGAGAGGACAGAGGACCTTCTCGGACCCAACCGAGGACCAAAGAGGCCACCGAAACCGAAGACCTAAACGAAAGGGTTTTCTTCGTGAGACCCAACTGGGTGGCCCCATGATTTTACCATCAAAGTCACCCTCGTGGTAGGGTAAAGGCAACAACCCCCCATTTCTGACTTTGATAACCCCTAACGGCGAAAATATTGACCCCTAGACTGGGCGGTTTGTTGCTTTTGGCTTCCCACCTTCGGACCCTTTGGGCGCCGTCAAGGGGATTCTTTTCAAAAAGCGATCGCCACTTCAGGGTGTTGGGTGGCTTTCGAAGATTCGGATCCCTGGAAAGAATGGAAATGGAAGGTACCCCTAGAACTAAGGCAATACTAAACCAATACTAAGCCAGCGCTACTAAGGCAGCACGAAGCAGTACCAAACAAATACTAAACAAATATGGCCGATCTGACCCCCCAATTGTTTCAGCGTGAGGCCCAGAGATTTGTTTGGGGGTAAGGCTCCCACATCAAAGGATTGACATCATACCTTAAAAAAGCGGGTATTTTGAGTAGCGGGTGCCGCCAACCATTTTGAAGGTTCCCCCTTGGGACACACCCAAATAGCTTTCGAACTAAGCAACCGGCTAAGCACTATGGGCACCTTAGCGCCAGTTGAGCAAATCTCTACGGTCAAATTGGGAGACATTTGCACAGTTTGAATGGCCCACAATCCAACCTGCGGCCCAAAATCAAACTGGCTGAAAAAGTGCAAACTGATTGAGCAATTGACAATGTGGCCAACTAATAGTTTAGCTTCCGAGCTTGCCAGGCTGTTACTATGCCAACCGATTCTGCACTGGTTTATCAACCAGTATTCCAATCGGGTTCATCCATGCCAACATGTTTGATCTACCGATTTGATGAATTAGAGGACCATTTGGTGGACACAATCAGGGGATTCATGTTCGCCAACCGGCGAGGCGGTTCCCTGCATAGCCCTTTATGAGAGCTACAAATCCAAGCTAGACAGCTGACGGCGAAGTCGCTACTCCCCATCTGCGCAAGGCAAACGACTAGACCGGGTCGTGTCTACTTCTCCAAGCGCTCTCTTTTGACCAAGCCCAGATATGGGTCTCTCCCCCATTTTTTAGGGGAACCCTCTCTTTCTTGGTTTTCAAGGGAAACCCAAAGGACAACCGCCGTTTTGGCAGGCCCCATTAAAAAGAGACACATCCATCTTGTACCCGCAACATGAAATGCAAATGGATTTGCCTCTCACCGAAGGAGCCCTGTCGAAAAAGGCCTTGAACCGAACATCTTGAAAACCTCAAATTCAGCCCTTGGCCAGAAGGCTTGCATTGGACATTGGGGCATGCCATTGATCACGTGGGTCAGCCAGCCTTACATCAAGGCGGCCTTCACAGTTCCCCCCACGAGCTCCCCCCCCCCCCCCGAATCACCACCAGCCAACCAACCCCCGCAACCCAGCAACCAACGCAGACCTCTAACTGGGATCCTTGCACTATACACCTGAACATTGCAACTTGTAAATGCTGTGTTTCAACTGGTTGCAAAATGGCTTTGGCTCAAAAAAAAGGTACTAAAATGGAACCCTGGTAAGTGGAAACATGGGTAGCAAAACCTGCGGTTTGCCCCTCCTGTCTAATTTTGAGCCAAACCCAAATGGAGATCTTTTCTAGGCTGGAATTAGGACCCCAGCAAAAAAAACAATTGTTTGCCTGGTTAGTGGAAAACAAAGGGAACCCAAAAAAGCAAAAAAGCAAAAAGGGGAGCTAATTCTGGAGATCTTTTAAGGAGCCCTGTCCAACCAACTGTTTTCAGCTAAAGCCGCGTAGCGCCCAGCGAAACCCGAGTCCACTTCCTCCAGGACCGCCGGCTGGGCCAAGTCTGCGGCGAGCACTTGGGCGCCCGGAGAACGTTTTGGAGCACTCGGATCCCGAGTGAAACAAAAATATACGGTCGACCACGCGATTTGCGTTGAAACACACACATACTGACGAGATTGAAACCTTAGAGCATTCTGTCCATGAAATGAAGTCCCACGCCGTTGGCTCTTCGCTCGGGTTTGGCACTTGGGCGCCCAGCTCCACAAAATCGATGGCGGCCCCTTTTGGCTTCGTTGCGTCGGAATCCGAAGAGAACGCTTTGGCAGAGTGACCCAATGTGTATGACGGAAATTTCCGAAAAATACAAACAAAAAGAGGCACACACCTTTCTGTTGTGCGCGGTAACAAAAACACAAACTCTCTTTCATGACAATTGCGGTTACAACATCAAATACTTGCTGCGAAACCCGGCGATTCGGAGCTCCTGGAAACCTGTTCCTATGAGCCCTCAAAGTTACTTGTTCCGTGGACATGGGCATTTAGGGCTCGTCCGCGTTTGGAAATTTAGAGCTCGTCCCCCCTTCTGGTCCCTCCCAAATAAACCACGGACTCATTTTAACCAATGCTTGCGTGGCTTTATGCTCCACCCGACCCATTTACAGGAATTGTGATGCTACTGTGGATGGGCGAAATCCATTTCGCACCACCGTTCAGAACCCTGGAATGATATTATTCCCCTCTAAATCCCAACAAACGTATGGCTTCCCATGGTTTCATTTCGTGGTGCGAACAGATTAGCAACCATTCACAGTAGCTCTTTTTGCTGTCACTTTCGCGGCTTTGCGCCGAGGAATACCGCCCCCCTGAATCGGCGGAAGCCCTCTTACGGCAGGGGCCCCTGTGAGACACGGGCAGTGCCGGACACGGATGGAAACAAATCGCAGTCACGATCTCGACATTTGGGTACCTTTTGGCACGCAAAGTCTCCCTTTTTTCGGGCACCCCGCAAGTTTTTGCGGTAGAAAGCAACACCGAAATCCATGAATTGGAGAGCCGATTCCTGAAAACACTCAAGAAGACAAAATAAAGAGGGATCACATGGTAAGAAAGGGATCACACCCAAGAAGCAACCGGCCGTCGAGAATTCGCTTCGAGACGTGCATGCCAAGGCTCGTGTGGGGAGGTTCCTGGCTGGCGCTTTCTTCAGAAAAAAAAAAGAAGAAGAAAAAAAACGCCACGTGCTGGGGCCAAAAATGGGCCTGGAGGGCGTGGAAGCACACGTGTGTGCCGCATGTCACGATGTCATAATCTCACTTCCGATTGGATTGGCTAAAACATGATCCAAACCCAAAAAGTGACTCAAGTCCAAGCACTCAGCAAGTGAGTAATTCCATGGACCACCCTCTTGGTCGTTTTGGATCGCAAACACTTTCCACAACGAGCCTCAGTTGGCCATTTGCTTCTCCGAGTCATGGTTTCCTAGCATATATATATACATATATATATATATATCAGCCTGCATTGCGTCCGCGCGCTCTTTGGGATTTGCTTATTCCTGCGAATGCTTACATTTGGGTGTGGCTCAAAATTGAAGAGCTGGGGTTGCGTAGGTGCTGGTCTTTGTTTCGATGCTAGAAGTACCCTCCCGCAAATGCCTTCTGCAACGTGGGAGGCTTGTCGTATTTCCTTCAACCTTAAAACCTGGTTGATTGTCATGTTGCACACGCTAGTAAAAACAAGCCTCGTGTGTCTCAGCTTAAGACAAAAAAACAACGTCCGAAATGGGCCTCGCGGCTTTCTTCGTGTTCAATGCTTGCAAAAGCGAGTCTGCACAAAACTGTTCTGGCTATGGATTTCAATAGGGAACCACTTAGACGCTCGAGAATGCAAACATCGATGTCTGATCCGCGCAGTCAGAATGTGCTGCGGTGTGCTGTGGCGATTTTGTGTTATTTTTCGGCATAGCTGTCAGCAATAGGGAACCAAAGTGTTTGGTGGATGCGGGTGGACATTTTGCTCCCCAACAAATTCTGATGTCCACCAAAGGGTCCCCTCATTATGTTCATGCCCATCTGAACCCCAAAATCGGCTCCGCTCCAGTTTACGTTCAAAGCCTCAAAAGGGGGTACCCTGAAAGAAAGACATACCGATCTCTCTTCAACCTGAAATCAGGGTCGCAACCGTAATCGTCTGACGCCAACACATGGTCCAGAAAGCGCGCACAAAAAAACAGTCAGAACCAACTTGCACGCGCAAACAATAGGAGCTTGAAAAGTGTGGGCAACCACAACCAAGAACTTCAACACAGGCAAATCGATCGCAAGCTCCAAGAACGGTGTCCGTGTCAACGTATAGGGCACGAACTATCACAAACCAACCAAAGCCGACTTTGTCGGGAGTCTGCCCCACAAAAACAAAAAAACTGGACACCTCAGCAAAAGCGAGCCGTGCCCGAGAACAAAAAAAAACAAGACACAGACGTGAAACAACCACGTTAACACACTAGTGACAAACTCAAACAACCTCAACACACATGTGGAAAATCACAAACACACGAAAAACGGCGCCGAAACAGCTAGGTGCTTCCGCTTGCCAGAATGCAGTATGAGCATTCAACGAAGCCAAGCCCCCGCCAATACCCGAAAGTTGGACGAAATCCGTTCGCACTATCTAAGAAACCATGGGAAACCATTGCTCGTTGGTGGGTCCCGGTGGATTCCCTTCGATTGCGCAAATGGCGCTTGCAAAGCAAAGGGAGTCTCTTTCCAAATTTGGGACCCTTACACTGTAAGGGTCCCCAATTTTGAAAGAGACTGCCATTTGGTCTGGTTTCCTTTTCGTCTTCCCTTTGCACCTTAGAGCCTTGGCCTCCAGAAATGTGAGATTCCGCTCGTTCCCCAAGGGAGCAACCGCAACTAGGTCCTCCAGTAGAGAGGATAGAATAAGGGTACCAACTTGTTTCTGTGGAAAGGGCGCTACTGAGTGACCTAGACAAGCTTGAGTTTGTTTGCATAGAACCAGTGTGATTGAGGACGGCGTTTTTCAGAAAGCGGCACGTTGAAACGGAATTAATAATTCGAAAAGCTGACGCCGATCGAGCGTGAGTTTTGTCACGTGCAAGCGGGCCTTGCGACATGCGTGAACCAAAACTCTACAACTCTTGGTATGGTAGCAAAAAACTTGGTCTTTTGCAGCCCCAGTAAAAATGAACAGAACCAAAACAACAACTAACAACAAAAAACATGCCAAGAAGAGTGCAGAAAAAACTGGGGCACCCTGCTTGATCATCAGCGTGGTAAGGCCTTCTTTTTCGAGCTCCTCGCATGCAAAGCAACAGCAATTCTCACGCTGAAATGTGAAGGCCAAATCGAAACAGAAACCTTCCATGTGCGAATTGTCCCCAGGAAAAATATGGGAAAATATGTCCGCAATGAAATCGATCCCCTTGAAAACCAACAGGGGTGATTAGAACATGCTCTTAATTTAAGTTAATGGAAAAAACCCAAATTCGGTACCCGTTCAGCGTGTTCGCACGAGGCCGGGTTCCATAGCATGTGTCTATAGCAAACACTGCAACTCACACCATGCCGAAGAGCCCGGGGGGGGGGGGGGGGCACAACGATATGTTGTGACACAATAAGATTCCATAAGCAGAGGTCCCAGGAACGCTCAAGCAAATAGAAGGCCTTCTTGAACCAGGCACGCGTATGGGGAGCCCCCCGTCGGAGAATCTGTTGGCTCGATATGGCTTCGCTCTCGTTTAGTGATGGCTGAGTTTGGATTCGGATGATACGCATAAATACAGGATGCCTATGGCAGCTGACCAGTGTTCCTGCTTCCGGAAACGCTATCTTTGCCAAAAATGGGCTTCTTTCGCAAATCTTTCGCGACGCCATCGGCACGGCCTTTTGTTTGCAGCGTGCGCTCTGGAGCCATTGTGGCTGCAGCAGTTGCGCTCGCAATCGCAGTAAACACAGTTCACTCGCACTGGCAGGCTTGCAGCAGCGTTAAGTGAAAGCCGTCACCACCATTCGCCCTTGCCACTCGCGCTTTCCAGGGATGTGTTTCGGCTTGCACCATTCCCAGCACAGGCAGGGAATCAAGGATGCAAGTAAAGGTGCTGCGGGTCTCCCTGTCTACAAGTGAGTGGGGCCTGCAAATGTGCAAGTACTCGGCATGCATCCAAAAACCCAACGCGGAATCTCTTGCGAAACAACGGAAGTGTCATTCGCGAGCTCCATCGTCGATCTTTCGCGGAGGGATTTAACAAACACCGATGGTCAGCGAATACACAACTCCTTGCAAGGACCTTTTGACCAACCATCATAAGGGTGTGTGTGTGTGTGTATTGTTGTGTTTGTCTTTAAAGGGAAGTTCTGCTTAGTTGGCCTTGGGAACCAAGAGACGAACACACATTCTTGAGTGCAACAAGACAAACCGCCCATGTACCTTCTACCAGGGTTTGATTGCGCGGAGCGATTGTGGCCCCAGTGGATTTGAAGGCGCAGCCAGCCGGATCATTGGGACCAGGGTCAACTAGATCCTCCAGATTTGAGAGGTTGGAATAAGGGTACCATTTTTTTTGTGAGGGCTAGATCCTCCAGAGTTGAGAGGTTGGACTAAGTTGGTACCCGATTTTTTTATTCAGACTGACACTTGACAGAACCTGCAATGACGGCCAGCCCATCCTCCGCAAGGGTTTTGGCCGATTGCTCCGCAAGGGTTTTGCCCGATTGGTCGGCAGCTCCTCCGCGAAAGAGGTGTCATGCGTAAAACTCAGGAAGCAACAAGTGGAGGGGACAAGCAGCAGCCAGCAAGTGAGGCCCACAATCAAGGATCTTCGGAAAGCTAGAGATGCACTAGGCCTAAGAGAAATCGTCTTACTGCAAACGATAAGCACCACGGGAAGCAAAGTCAAGTGCTCCAACCAGAAGCCATTTCGGGCTGGCTGTTCACCACTAAACAAAACCAATGAAGTACCAAAGCAAAGCAACCAAGCAAACATCCAAACAAACTGCTCGAAATACCACCCTGGAGTGGTGCAAGAGAACTGCAGCAAGCAATACGGATTTGTCTCAAGAATATCCCTAAAGTGGTGAGTCTCCTCTTCCCTTTAAAGCCAAAAGGCGACTTCTGAGCAAAAAAGAAACCTTTGAGGCTAAAAGGATTTTTTCAGAAGTGGTCGGAGTCCCCACCCAAAGGAAGGGGCCTGCTGCAATTCACACCCGTAAGAAAAACAAAACCTGAGATCACACACAAACACTTGGTTGCTGTTGACCCCCTGCAAAAAGTTTAACTTTCTGGGGGTTTAGTGGAAAACGCCTTGATTTCAACCAAAAAGTTAAAGTCTAAAGATCCGTTACCCAATAGCAGCCAAGAACGTCTCGGTGTGGCTTCTTTCAGGACACCTTTAAATCAAAGGACACCAAGAAAATTTGAAATTCCCTCTAATTTGACTAATATACTTATAATAATATACAGAGAAACGCAAACAGTGGAATAGAACGTCTCTCAAAAAGGCTGCCGGGAAGAAACACGTGAAGCCAGTGAAAGATGTGTTTTGCAATTCACATAGATACACACGTAAATGTCCCGAGCATGTTGCGGCTGCTCAGCTTGCTTTGAAGAACCGCAAGCATTAGTGTTCTTGAACAAACTACAACTTGAGTGCTAAATATATCTTGCTTGTAAGAATATCAAGAAATCATTCAAAGGGTACGTCACGATACCATGGGCGAGCACCACAACTGATGCTTGGCACGATTTATCAGAAGGGACATTGGTTCCTCCCGAAACGGAACCAAGCATGACTTGGCTTAGCAATTCCGAGTAAGACTGGACATCGCCAGCCATCCTGAGAGACCTTCTCTTGCTCATGTCGGGTGACTCCGAGCAAAGCCCGTTGTCCAACTCTATGAAAAAACTGTATATCGATGGATCCATGTTTGGATCTATGTCTTGTATTGGGCATGTGTACCTAACGTGAAAAAGGTACTCTCAAAAAACAAACACACACACACACACCCACACACACACTCACACACACACACACCCACCCACCCACCCACCCACACACACACACCCACACACGCACGCACGCACGCACGCACACACGCACGCACGCAGGCACGCAGGCAGGCACGCAGGCAGGCACGCAGGCACGCAGGCACGCAGGCACGCACGCCACGCGCGCACACACTCGTGCGCGCGCACGCCATGTTGCAGCCCGGCAGGTTCTTCTCCGATGCTTTGAGGCACCTTGCAAATGAGTGGTATGCCATGTGCCGCAGCCCGCATATCGCTAAGCAATCTGAACTGGAATGCACTCACTGGAAAGCCGGCTATGAAAATGAAGCAGCAGGCGCGACATATTAGGCCCAACAACATAAGCCCATATGGTATCCCCAACAGCCCCGCAATCCCCTGGAACCCTCCCTGACAGCTGCTCCGAAGCACTCCAAAGCTTCCATTTGCGAAGCCTGGCAAAAACACATGAATGATTATCTTGCCAGTGAAATCGACATCCTTTAAACCCAACCAGGAAAAAAGAAACAACTATTTCAGCGAATGGAAGGTTCCGACCCGAGGGCATTTTGTTCTCGAACAACCGCAACCTCGCCTCGAAACTGGCAAAGCGGAGGAGCTTTACCTGAGCAAGTCATCACTTCCGTTTGCGGATACGCCCCCGGGAAAAAATACAACATATTTCCAACGGTGAAATCGATTCCCTTAAAACCAACAGGGCAAAAAAACACATTTCAGCAAATGGAAGACCAGTTTCGTGGCTAAGGGCATCCTAAAAGGACAAAAACACGCAACAGTTGTGTCTGTTTTGGAGTTACCCCGAAGATGGGGTGGGATCCAAAGAAAAGAATGCAAAAAAAAAGAATGCAAACACAATGCGGGTCTGTTTTTCGAGTTGGTACCCTCTTGCTGGTGCGAGACATGCCCGGGGAACGAGAAAATGGAATGACCGGGAGATAAGCCATCCAACTGCTTGTTTCCTTGAGGACCAAAACCTCAGCAAGCCTTTTGGGCTTCCCCCCTGGGATCTTGCCAAAGGCTTGGCCTCTTTGAATATGGGTGGCAGGTCTTTTCTTCTTTGAGTTGGTGACTTCTGGCTTTAAAGGAAACCAAGAGGCCAACAGTTCAAAGGGGTCTCCAACAATAGACACGCCCCAATTGTTCGGTAAAAAGCGCGAGATCTGGCGCTGTCGCACTTCCGATCGCTAGTGGATTGGCCAGAAAAGGTCTACCTGCTTTGGGCACTCACCTGGGCGTGCCCGGTTTTTGGAGCTGGATTTGCCCGAAGATGTTTCTGGAACTTGTTTACCACGAACTGGTCTTCCCAAAAAATGACTGAATCCCAAGAACTCAGAGAGAGAGAGAGGTCGATTAAGAGATATTAAGAGGGTGTTTGTTTATTGCATGGTCACCTGTCAACTGCGATCAGCCAATGGACCGCGTGCAGGTTTTAGAAGCATACCCTCGCGCGACCGAGTGGCTGCGCACATGCCAAATCAAATTGATTCAGAACATGTGCCCACAAGTGTGACTGCCTGGCTGGACACTTGCCAAGCCACATACAACCTACCACGAGAACGACGCTCTTCTGCTACATATTACATGCAAGACTAAGCGACATGCATCACAGAGTCGTCGGGTCGGGTCCACGGAATAGCTCTAGGTAGGGTGAAACGGGGTGGAGGTTGCGGCAAGATTGCTCTGTTTGAAACTGCAATTCGATTGATTCAGAGTAGTACATCACGGCTGAACGACGCGGGTCTGTCCCCTCAAATCCCCCGAATGCCAAGAACTGAGCTGGCTGGGCGCTTTTTCACTTGTGACAGGAAGCGTGCGACGACAACTTTCCACGACAACAGGAAGGATCAAGGCCATCCAGGACACAGAAGTGGGTATGGGTCAAAATTAAACCAACAGGGGACCACAGGTTTTAGTCATGTTTCCATTTACCAGGGTGCCATTTAGGGTACCTATTTTTGACGTCTAGACTTCTGCTGACGGAGACTTCTAAGCAACACTTCTGCATGAGCGATGCTTCTGGTTGACACTTCTGAGCCACACTTCTGAGAAAGGTCGCTTGACACGTCTCTTGTCTCAAAACGCGCACCGCGCCACAGCAAGAGCCATTCGACCCGCCCAAAGTGCGCAGAGGGTTCACTTTCCATTTTCGACAACGCGTGCGCCGAGAGCGATTCGACCCGCCCAAAGTGCGCTGAGGGTTCACTTTGCATTTTCAAAGTGTGTGCCGCACCACAGCGAGAGCGATTCGACCCACCCAAAGTGCGCAGAGGGCCCACTTTGCATTTTCAATATGTGCACCGCGCCACAGCGAGAGCGATTCGACCCACCCAAAGTGCTGCGCCTGCCACGACATTGGCACGCAAGCTCGAAAGCACTCCGCCTGCCACGAAATCTGCACAAAACGCTCTAAAGTGCTGCGCCTGCCATGAAATCTGCACGAAGTTCTAAAGTGCTGCGCCTGTCACGGAAAATCAAGCGCGGGACCGTAGCGCCAGAATGATTTCGACCGATTTCTTGCAAATCTGCAGTCGTGAAAACGAGCCGATTGTACGACAGGGCCAACGAAAACGACACTCCAGCAAACGCTTGCGCGAACATTCCAAGCAAAACACCTCAAAACGACGACCCCTGAAACGCGAATCCCACTGCATTTGCAACGCAAAAATGAAGCCTCACGAAACACTGCGCCTGCGCAGCGAAACGACATGTCGAGCTTGAGAAGCTACGATTCGCGCACAGGACGGTTGCGCAACATCCGCCGAACAAGTCTCAAAGCACGACCTCGCTGGATGATATGTTTGACCCAAACGGAACCTCCATGAAGTCCCAAGTGGTCTTGAAAAAAAACCCAAGGCTCTGCATTTGTTGCCTGAAGGTGGGAGAAAAACGGGATTTCTAATTCGTAGCACAGGTGTCCTTTTAGGGCAAATAGATGGCCCTGGTAGAAAACCACTGAGTAAACCAGGGCCATCTATTTTTCTACCAAAACAACCAAAAAGGACACCTGAAAAAGCTTGACACCCTCTCCAACCCCGGGCAATGGCTATGGCTCCACGCCAGTCCACACCCCGAAATTGGCGCTGATTGGCTGCTCCTGATCATTTTTCGGGAAAGTGTTTTGTTTTTCGGGCGCTGGCAAATGTGGTTGCCCGTCCCCTTAAAGGAAACCACCGTCATTCCAATTCTCATTCCCTGCTGAGCACCAGCTAGAAATCGCAAGGGGGCTGGTCCAAGGGGGGGTTTTCTAAGGAATGCTGCGGAAGCCTATACCCACCCCGCTTGTACGTAATCTCAGGGATTCCATAATGTACGGGTCCTGGGCCCGACATGGTGGACACTAGACGTTCGCGTCACATTTTTTTGTCAAGAACCTCCAGCCGTCGGGCCCTGCTGTTAACCCAAACATAGCTCTGGAAAGTATCCCTTTTTGTGACACCGCAACAGTGCCACTTGCCCAAATGAGGGAGGAAATAGAAGCTTCAGCTTTTGTGACCTTGAATGAATATGGAACAAAACACGAGGTGAAAAGGTCGCCTTTGCCCCTGACTACATCATCACTCAATGTGCATTCGTTTGGTACCCTAAACCCCAATTTTCGCAACCATGAACCCAACTCAGTAAGTCCCTACTTTCGCCTTTCACCCCCGCATTTTTGTTCACTTCGTAACCCAAAAAACGCGGTGGCCCAGTCCTCTGTGATCTGTCACTTGGGTGTGTTTTGAGGGCACCCGTCTCAGTTTCGGGAAACCCAAAGGATGACTCACACTTCCCGAGCCAAAATCAACCACAATTTGACACATGGCTGTGGCTCAAAACCATGCACAAAATGGCACCTTAGCAAATGGAACATGATGACTAAAACCTGCGTCACTCTATCTTTTTAGGTTGGAGCCACACACACACACACCTATACCAGGTGCTGTGTTATAACCTAAGCTAAAGCTTGCAAGCCCTTCCTTCTCAGCCTCTCCATATGGCAAGGGAACAACCCCTTCACTTACTGTACATTCCTATGACCTTTGAGATTGGCCACAGGCTCCTTTGGAACAGGCCCGCGAAGGCGTGCTTTCATCCGCTGTGCCAGAACAGAGAGCAGCTGGGCTTGCACCTCGCGCTTCAAGCTTTGGATTTGGATTTGGAAACCCCATCCAGCCTCCCCAACCAAAACACCGGGCTCCAAACCAAATAGAAAGTAGATCTTGAAGATTTTGCAAAACCTTCTAGCCAGCTTCAAGGTGAAGACTCCTTTACTGACAATGATTACCCTCCCTCCAACAATCATGGAATCTGAAGACTGGAGGCTTTTGGAAGACTTCCATGAGCATGTTGGAAAGAGGGTATAATTTCCTTTCGGACATTGGGATTTGGGAACTAACATTGGGGTTGGACTGGGCGCCCTGAAGCCGTTGGCCTACTTTCAGCCCCCCAGTCAACAGCGATCAACGTGGCCCTGAAAAAAGACACGACCCTCTTTGGCGCGAAAAAGACACACAAAGAGAGGTTCCTGAATTGTAGACCCCAAGAGCAACGGATGACATGGCTTTGTCTCATGATAGGATGTCCGTTTAATTGGCTTCCCTGCACATACCGACAAAGAATTTATGGGCTTGTCTCAAAGTGGGGTTTGATTGCCCAACTGGCTTTCCTTTTGAACCAACTCCCAGAAAGGGGCTTATGAAGAAAGAAGCGAGAAACACTCACATGCTGGGCGCGCCGTGCTCGGCCTTGTCGCCCAGGGGCGGCAAGGGAGTGTCCAGCAAGGAAATACCCACCTCACCTGGCGAGCAACCAAATTCTCGGTCGTCAACGCGCCTTGATGCCTCCCTGTTAGTTTGGGGATTTGAGCCTCTTGGTATTTTGGATCCCGGTAGGATGTCAGAGAGTGGGAAGCCCCTGTCAGGTTCAGACCGAGCCGCCAATCCAAACCACCGGCCAATATCCCGTACCCGCGGTGAACATGCCATTGATCAGGTCTTCAATCTCCACCACAAATCGTTGAGCCGCGTGGCCAAAAATCCCTGCTCCACCTGCCTCCAGTCCGTCTGAAGCTCCCAATATCTCGCATCGCCAGCATGCCTTGCATCATCCTTATCATCGGGATGATGCTGGCAATGCTGGCGGTGCTGTCCAGTACCAGGCGCCCCCAAAGCCAAAAAAAACACTTTTTTTTTGACTGCACGGGGAGATGCCACAAAACTCCTCGCCTAAACAAGTCCGCAAATGTTCGCCTCTTATTAGGGCGGGCGCAGCGCAAAACGTATGCGCATGGTCGGCGCATGGTTGGCGCATGGTCGGCGGCATGGCGCAGACAGCCTTTTGCCTGAAGGTAGGCCTTCGGCCCGGTCACGTCCGGTGGCCGGATTTTGCACGCTGATCCCTTTCACCTCTTCGAGATCTTCAACACCCATTCCCCCCCCTTCACTACGTCACGTGGACCAAATCCCTGCTCCAGCTGCGGGCAAGTCCCTGCACTTTGGCCGAATACAAAGGTATCCAAAGCGTGTGAAGAACGCTTAATAACTTCGAAACTCCACATGAAGCGTAAGGCCCGCCAAGCAAAAAGCGTTCCTAAAATTGCATATGCAAAAGGGGGCGTGGGCCTCTCGTTTGGCGCCTCCATTTTGCACAAAATTCCAATGGTATATTTCAAGGGACACCTCTCAACAAGATCTTGGCGCAAATATCCCGCTCACTTTCTTGGTCCTCACTTTTTGGGCCCTGCCCTGCTGGCTGTTTCCACTATTGCTGGCCTGACGTTCGGGGTCCCTTTAAAAGGAACAGTGTCGAAACCGTCGAAGGGTTCCATGTTGGTGGAGAATTTACCATGGAAAGCACACATGCTTTTTCCCAAATCTCCCCCAAAAGCTGGGCCTTATCTTGGTTGACGTTGAAAGGGGAGCAAAATTCATTTTTTAGCAGTTGAGTGGGGATTTCAACCACTAAACCACAATAAGCAAATATGTAAAATGTTTCCCAACAACCATGTTATGGGGTTTTAAAAGGAACGAGAGGGCTTCCGGCCTTCTAGAGGCACCCAGAAGCAGAAGGAGTTGGAATAAAAGTAGGCCAGGTTGATCACGGCCTTGATGAGAGCTGCTCCTTGGCTTCCGAGCGAAGTCATTTTTTTTGGGCCACTCTCCTTGGTTGCTTTCTGCCCTGCAAAAAGTTGAAGACTTCTTGGGGGTTTAGTGGAAAGCGCAACTTGATTCTCCAAAAACTTAAAGTCTAAAGGTCCAACCCAATAGCAGTCAAGCCTCCTGCAAAAGAGTTGCTCGAAAAAGAATATCGAAGCCTGGTATGAATCAGCCCCTCAATTTTCGGTTCTGCCAACAGCGGGTTTTTGGGTTGAGACTCACCGGAAGGAATTGCAGCTGTTCAAGGGAATTCTGACTATGGAGTATCTAAGGGACTCAAAAAGCTCCCGGAGACTCCCTACAAAACCTATTTCATTTGTATTTTATTCTTTTAAAAGAAAGAAAAAAATGAAAAACATATTTAAAATAGAAATTGTATTTTATTCTTTTAAAAGAAAGAAAAAATGAAAAACCTATTTTGAATAGAAATTGTATTTTATTCTTCTAAAAGAAAGAAAAAATGATAAACCTATTTTAAATAGAAATTGTCTTTTATTCTTTTAAAAGAAAAAACATGAAAAACATATTTTAAATAGAAATTGTATTATATTCTTTTAAAAGAAAGAAAAAATGAAAAACCTATTTTAAATAGAAATTGTATTTTATTCTTTTAAAAGAAAGAAAAAATGAAACACCTATTTTAAATAGAAACTGTATTTTATTCTTTTAAAAGAAAGAAAAAAATGAAAAACATATTTAAAATAGAAATTGTATTTTATTCTTTTAAAAGAAAGAAAAAATGAAAAACCCATTTTGAATAGAAATTGTATTTTATTCTTCTAAAAGAAAGAAAAATGAAAAACCTATCTTAAATAGAAATTGGCTTTTACTCTTTTAAAAGAAAAAATGAAAAACATATTTTAAATAGAAATTGACTTTTATTCTTTTAAAAGAAAGAAAAAATGAAAAACCTATTTTAAATAGAAATTGAATTTTATTCTTAAAAGAAAGAAAAAATGAAAAACCTATTTTAAATAGAAATTGTATTTTATTCTTTTAAAAGAAAGAAAAAATGAAAAACATATTTTAAATAGAAATTGTCTTTTATTCTTTTCAAAAGACAGAAAAAATGAAAAACCTATTTTAAATAGAGATTGACTTTTATTCTTTTAAAAGAAAGAAAAAATGAAAAACCAATTTTAAATAGAAATTGTCTTTTATTCTTTTCAAAAGACAGAAAAAATGAAAAACCTATTTTAAATAGAAACTGTCTTTTATTCTTTTAAAAGAAAGGAACAAATGAAAAACCTATTTAAAATAGAAATTGTGTTTCATTCTTCTAATCGAAAGAAAAAATGAAAAACCTATTTTGAATAGAAATTGTGTTTTAGTCTTTTAAAAGAATGAAAAAATGAAAAACCTATTTTAAATAGAAATTGTCTTTTATTCTTTTAAAAGAAAGAAAAAATGAAAAACCTATTTTAAATAGAAATTGTATTTTATTCTTTTAAAAGAAAGAAAAAATGAAAAAACATATTTTAAATAGAAATTGTATTTTATTCTTGTAAAAGAAAGAAAAAATGAAAAACCTATTTTAAATAGAAATTGTATTTTATTCTTTTAAAAGAAAGAAAAAATGAAACACCTATTTTAAATAGAAACTGTATTTTATTCTTTTAAAAGAAAGAAAAAATGAAAAACATATTTAAAATAGAAATTGTATTTTATTCTTTTAAAAGAAAGAAACAATGAAAAACCTATTTTAAATAGAAATTGTATTTTATTCTTCTAAAAGAAAGAAAAAATGAAAAACCTATCTTAAAATAGAAATTGTGTTTCATTCTTCTAAAGAAAAAATGAAAAACATATTTTAAATAGAAATTGACTTTTATTCTTTTAAAAGAGAGAAAAAATGAAAAACCTATTTTAAATAGAAATTGTCTTTTATTCTTTTAAAAGAAGGAAAACAAAAAATCAACTAGAACACCCCTAGAAACCCAAGCGACGGCTCTCAACGCCCCCACCCCCCAATGGTACCCGGATGAGTCTCCCGAGAGGCAAGGACTGAGCTCCTGAAACCCCCACTTAGGCACGGGTCGAAATCAGCCGCTGAGCATAAGGTGCCCTTTTGGAAGAAAAAAACGATGGGTGTCCCTGGTAAATGAAAAAAAAAGCCAAATCTAAAGTGGAACCCAGCTGTTTCTAACCAAACGAAAACAAAAAGGACATGTGTGGTTAAGAGCTCTTGCGGCAAAGTCTCTCATGCCCAGCCGCCGCAGAGCCGCGCTGATAGCGCTGATGCTGGCTCGCTTGCCGCCCCGTGTCCTTGGATTCCGCGCGCTTAGACTCCAAAAAATGCTTGCCAGAGCGTTGCAGCTTGAAAAGTGTCTCTGACATACTGTGGATGGACAAAATCCTGCACCACCTAAGAAAGCCTGGAATGATGATGCCCCTGTAAATGCCAACGAACACTTGGGTCCCACGATTGCCAAGTGGTGCAGGATTTCGTCCATCCACAGTAGGTCTCCTTGTAGGTTGCAAATAGATGGATATCCCTGGCGGATGATTCAACCACCAGGAACACCAGGGATCGGAACCCATCTATGTTTCGACCAAAAGAACCAAAAAGGACACCTATGGTCTCTGATCTTGACTTAGCTTGGTTTCAAAGTAGCCCGCACACCCATTCCAGTCCTTTCGAAAAGCCCATCCGTTTCGGTCTGGAAGCTCAAGACGATTCCACTAGCTGCAAACCGGCCGAGGTCTCCAGGTCCAAAGGCGCCGGTTTGTGCACATGCGATGGCGCCTACGGGGTGCATTCCCAGTATCGAAATCAAGGGGCTGGGCCTCAAGCCCAACATCCAGAGACACGTTGCAGGCCTCAGGCTTCCCACGTCCTTCAACATCACCCCCAATGGGAAACTCACTTTACATATTTGTCCAAATATATCTTAGTGCTTAATCTATAATGGCCGAAGGGAACCCTGTTTCAAAACCGGCGGTTGTTCGGGCTTGTGGGACACGTTTCGCCTTGCCAAACAGCCGTCTCAAACATGCCCTTCCTTTCCTTTCCATACCTGGCTTTTCCACTTGGATGCTCGAACTAACCCAAGTTGCCCCACATATCACATACCCCGTGGCTGCCGGGGTAAAAAGGGTTTAACTCCTTCGCGGTTGAAGACACAGACGTGGCCCATTCAAGTCAAACGCAACAGTTCTCAACACGCACGCAAGGTGTTTGCCTTCTCTTCAAGACGCAAAAAAACAAGTTCCACCTCCAAGCCCAGTTGTTTTTTCTTTTTTGGCATAGAAGGGGTGTACACATCGCCCCCGGGGTGGCAAAAAACAAAGAAACAAGGAGGCAAAAACCACAGATCTGCGCCCGCGCGACAGGCGAGGGATCAGCTGCTTCACGTGGCACGCCAGCAAGGGCATTTCCGTGAGGTTGCTAAATTGCGTGAGGTTTTTGGGCTGGGCATGATGTAAATGAAGCGCTCTGGACAAGCCTTTGCATTCATTGAACACGCTTTGAAAAACAGAAAATGGGGCCAACAGTGGGCGTATTCTTATGACAGGCCCAGTGTAGCATGACAGGCTAGTTTGTCGTCCTAAAGGCGAACAAATGCAGCAAGGTGCGCAAGTCGAACGTCTTTGGCCGGCAAATGTTCATGCCTGCAGAACTCAGAGTTCAATCGGCAAAGAACAGGTTTGCCAGGGTGTGAAAATCAATAATTACTGCGAGGGTCAAAACCATGACAAAACATTCGTGTCTGACGGATTGCGAGTAGCAGCTACCCGCACGCCCTTTCCTGCACGCAGTCGAACTCGCAGGAAACAACATGTGCATTTGAAAATAGTTGTGCGACCTTTAAAATTTGTTTGGCTGTAAACCAAGAGAAAAAGGGAAACAATACTGCCTTGCGCTGTTAACATGCAGCACAGCATGAGCATGTCAAAGGGATACACTCAACTGCAACGCAAAACAAAAAATGACCTGCAAAAGTTCAACACCTCAGAATGAAATATCCGTTTTTTTTCAGGGACCCTGCCACAAAGCACTGGAAGCCCACGGATGAAGACAGGATTCCATCCCGGTGTTTGTGGCCGAAGGCGCCCAGCAGGTTGGTAAATTGACAAAGGCAAATATTCGGTGCACACTTCTAAGCTGAGCCAATGCCATCGCACACAAACACACACACGCACACACACACACAAGCTGCGTACTTCTAGGAGGCAACCTACATTAAAAGCAAGCTGCGCGTGAGGATGTGCGATTGCATGACCAACAACATGCAGCGACAAACTTTTCCACTACCAGCCCACCCTCCAACACAGAAACATACAAACAGAAGTACTCCTCATGGGTGCACGCGCGTGTGTGACAGATATATGGCACCCATCTGTCACAGAAAAGAGTGCAGGAGAGTGGCTGAAACTGCCAACAGGTCCCAACCAAAAAGCACACACGATTCTGCGTAACCAGGTTTTGGGGGGTTCAAAAGCTATCAGGCGCCTAATTATGTTTATTCATGCAGCACAAGCAGTGCGAGCGAGCGTGGCAGAAACCAGCCCATCATTCGAGTGGGTCATCAGGCAAGAATAAGACGCACTTCCACTACAGATGATACGACACGCTTCCATTATAGATGAAGCCAGAGACAAAGCGACGTGCACGTATCAGAAGCAAACGCACCCCGACAACAAATTGAACGGACTTCCGCCGCATTGACAGCGTTGCAAGTTCGAACAGGTAAGCTCTATACAAATGACAGCATTCAGAAAACACCCCTGCGTCGCGCAAAGCTGCATGGTAAAGGCAACACTTTGAGCAGGGCAACTTGAACGGAGAGGCTTCCTGAACAAACAAAGGGCACCTGTGCCACGCAGTTCCTGGGAGTCATAGCAACATCCACGCGCTATTCCGTCCAATGAAGGGCACTGCCTGTACAAGATAAAGACGTCGGGAAACGCAGAAGCGCGGAAGCAACGCAAACAGTTCCATGAGTTGAGTTTTTATGTGAAATACGTTGCCTGGGGGCAATATGGTTATGGTTGATACTGGGAAACTCTGACACATACATCAATGCACAGCGCTGGTCAAAATTTGCGTACTGCAACTGAGACATTTGCCAATACATGTCAAGGACGGTTGCCCCAATCATTTGTTCTACATGCTGGTGTGCAGCAATAGCAACACACACACATGCACATGAATTAACTGTCGCGTTCAGCTTACGTGCAGTGCGTGCATTTGGCCTGGCATTCTTCGCCCAGTGTGAATGCGCCGCGTAAGCCACCTCTGAACAAACAATCGCTGGAAGAAAATATACACATGTTTCCCATGAACTAAAAGAACCAACACGGCACTTCCAAACAATCTACGCATACTTGTACGTAATGAACGCACACACATGCGCAACCGCAAAATTGGCTGCAAAATTGGATCAGACCTGATCAAGCGAGGCAACAATGAGGCCTTTGCTATTGGAAAATATTGTTGGCATTTACTCAAGCGCTGGCTGGGGTGGGGTGACGCCTGATAACCCTGCAAAGTCCCAGAGAACAACCGCAAATAAAGACATTTCTTGGATAGGTCCTCGTGACAAAACCCGCATAAGTACACGACAAAACCCATGGAGTTGGAACTAAGAAACCCGGCTGAACCGCTTGGTAAAGCGCAAATGCTTACATGTGGAACACATATGTCGCAGAACAGCAAGTCATAGACAATTTCGAAAGTGCTCAGCGGTTGCAACTAAAATCCAAAGGCACGATTGTGTTTTTAATCACGCACATAAACTCATCTACAATGCTACAAGGTATGGTTTGTTCGAACTAACATGATGATGCCTGAGCCTGACGGGCTGACAGGTCTGTCGGGTTGATCGATTTGAATGATGCACGTTGGAATAGTACAGCATCAGTACATTTAATGAATGATGCAATAAGAATTCAAGGGAAAACCGCAGTCCTGGACCATCCAAAGCACTATATGCCTTCCACGCGCAAAGCGTATAGACTGAACGTCCCTATTTCGACAGCCTGCTAGGAATGCAAGACTTCATCCATGGATTTCGGCAATTGCCCGGTGAAGCATGCTCGAATGAACAGCATGGACCCACATGAAAGCAACACTGGCATCCATGCAAAGAAATAAGCCTTGGAGCTGTCTTGCGAAATACTGTAACAGTGGGGCCATTGGGCTTAGTTTGAAGGACGTAGCCAAAGCCAAGGCCTGATAAGGCCTGCCCATGTGGGCCTGAATTTTGCACGTGCTCGCTGGTTTGCCGAAACCGGGGTCAGGGGTTCTTGCGAGTAAAGGTGACTGCTATGAAATGACATCTAGCCTAGCAAAAGCAATCTCACAAGGGCGCAAAGTGTTGGTGACAACCGTCGGGCGTGGAGTCGAACCACCACACTTTACCGAATGTCGCGATGATGGCATGTAGCAGTGCGTATCTTGCACACACCTCGGCATCGCCTCACCCATAGGGCAACTGGATCATTTAGCTCAATCTTAGATCAGTGTGTGTAAGTGGTGTGCCTGAGAGGACTTGAACCACCCTCTCTACCATAAGTTTAGTCATAAAATTATGGCTCCAGACTCCAGACCCTCCCCTTGTGCTTTTGGCCCCCTTTTTCCAACCTCAGTCAGAGTTCGGTCGGAGTTCGGTCCTGGCACCTTGTTTCGTTTTTCCAGTGTATTGCATATTGTTGTAATGGCCGTCGCGTTGCAACTTTGTTGACACACACAAATACATCCCAGAGTTTGGGCGGAAGCACAGCTTCTTTGTTTCCAACCGAATTGCATTTTGGATTGACATGCACCGTTGTTCCTAGTTTTGTGCGACCGAATTCCCTGTTTTCGGCAAATTCACATTGTTTGTGTTTTGTCGGCTGAATTATTCTTTGTTCGCCCAAATGCGCATTTGTCAGATTAGCTCAGCCAAATTTCACTTTGTGCCAAAATGCACTTGTTTCAGGCTTGTTGCGCTGAGGTCCATCTTCAGTTTGTGAACCAGATGTCACTTTGTGTGCTCAAATTCGCTGAAATCGCACATGTTCATATGAGATTGTTCAAAGCACAGGCAAACAGCAGGCCAGCAAAAGTAATTGAATAATGCACCCGGGAGTGAAGGTGACTTTTTCTAGAACAGTCAGAGTTTTGGTAGCCCTGGACCGACCCCCCTGTTGCCCAGCTTGCACTATTTTGGCAAGTTCAGCGGGAGTTCGGTCGGAAATTGTCGCGCCGATTTCCATGTTGTTTGCTGGATACTAGAAACGTCCATTTGCAAAAACATTTGTTACAAGTCAGTCAGCTCGAGCAAAAACAGCACAAACTGTCTCCAAACCGGGCTCAAGCCGCCCCAGGCGGCAAAGAGGCTTTGTGCGATGGGCTTGGGAGATCTTGGGCGGCGGTGGAATCTGCTTGGGTCAATTGGCTTGTTGTGATTGTAGGGGTGTGGTTTGTGATTTGGACACGTTGGATGGTTTAGGGCCACTCGGAGCGAATTTTGCAATTTTGGCCCCATCAGGCTGATTAGGCCGGAACAAAGATATTCATCCGATAAAAGTGGTTTCCGAGTGTTGCATGTGTGTCCCGTGGGCATCGGCTATTGATCCAAATCAATAGAAATGAGTGTGTTTCTGTTGATATTGGTTTGCTCCGTTTCTCTTGATCTAATAAATATGTTGCGTTAAAGCTCGTTTTTGGACTTTATTGCTTTCATGTTGCATGATGTCTATTGATTTGGGTTTGCAATTTCTATTGATTTGAAGCAAGGCCAGGTCAACCATGTGTCTGCGCATATGTTTCCTGAGGCACCAGTGTGGGATTTGTTCAATTTCAGCATTACATACACTTAAACAGTATGTGTATATATATATATATGTACATAATATTTATACACAGGTCTATGCTAATTTTACTTGTTGAATAAATACGGATTTACATAATCATTTCACATTGATATGTCTGTATGAATGACAACACATTGATCTACGCATGTTTGTGTGAATGTATGTCGAAATGTCCATACATATCAATTATCCATGGGCTGCTCCATGGCTATTTTCCCTTATGACAGCGGCGCAAACATATGCCTTGTGGAGGCCCAGTCGAAAACAACAAGCTTGAACTGCAAGTTGGAGACCTATTTGTTTGACGCCTCCCAAATTTTGGTCAAAATTTCGGAAGGCCCAGCGAGCAGTACAACTGAGGACTGAACAACATGAGCTTAATTTTTGGATGCCCAAGGGACAGCGCACAAATCAAAGTGAACAATGCGGAAGGCCCAGTGAACAGGAAGCTTGGACAACTGTAAAACTAGGAATGTCTCAACTCTTGGTTGCCAACGAGACATACAGGCCAAATACGTTTTAAACGCACAGCTCTGGACGGTTGACAACAAAGGGGAAACCAAAGGTTATGACAAACATTGGTGATAGAACATAAGGGCGCAACACATACCTTTGGGCGAACCAATTTTGAGGAAAGGCAGTTAAGGGCAACTTCTGGACTGCACATGTCTGTCGCTTCAACATGTTGCAGGCCACATATTTGACAAAACATGGTGGTTACAGCTTTTAATGGATGAATACATATTGAATATCTAGTTGAGGAACATGTTTAAACTACAACTTCCTGTGGCCTCAACAGTGTACAGGCCAAATGTCTTACAAACAATGTGACTACATGTTTCTTATGGACGAACATATTTTGAATATACAGATCAACAAAATACACACTTCCTTGCCTCAAACAATTGCCGGCCAAACGTTTGACTGATTGATTGGTGACCACAAGTCTTATGGGCAAAACAAGTTGAATATGCTACGAAACGTTTCCGAGCTATGATTTCAGGTGGCCTCAACATGTTGCAAACCAATTGTTTGACAACACAAGTTGGCGACTACAATTTGTTTAGTGTCAACATACTCTGAACAATTGTGGTCAAGGGACACGTCTGGAGTACAGCTTCCTTGGGCCTCGAAACTTAGCAGGCCACATGTTCGACAAAAGAGCTTGGTGATTACAACATTTTATGGGTCAACATACTTTGAACATGGAGTTAAGTGACATTCCTGGACTACTACAGTTTCCTGTGGCCTCAAGGTTTTGCAGGCCACATATTTGGCAGAGACAATGGTGACTGCATGTTTCATGGATCAAGATGTATTGAAAACTTGGTTTGAGGATTTTTTTGGACTACAAATTCCTGTGGCCCCAGGATCCTGCAGGCAGACTATTTGAAATTAAGTTGCTCATGACAACTTGCTCGTAGATGAACATAGATGGGGAACTCAATATTATGGAAACATATCTGGACTACAGCTTTTTGTGGCCTCAAACATTTGCAGCCCAAACATTATTTGTCAGAACACAATCGTGACGACATTGTTTTATGGGTAAAAGTATTTAGGCAAAATCATTATCATGGATGACACCCTTTCCTCAAGGGGTTTTGGGTCAAGCTCGTTTCAAGGATCTGATTGCAATGATTTGCCCTAGGATTTAAAGTCACATAGGGACACATATTTATATTTATAGTGTTCCACTATTTGTTTTTGTTTGGGGGGCTCTTAGTTCCACTTGCTTTGCACAACACATGTTTTATCAATGTTGATCTATTTGATCAATTTTGATCAAATTTGATCAAATGCGTGGTTTTGATCAAATCTGATCAAACGTGATGAACATTGGATCAAGTTCATTTTTTAGGTGGGATGCCTGCACAAACATAAACTACTATTATTTGCCAGAATTCCAGCTCCCTGGCCATCACAAACCTAAAGAAATCCCCTGGAAAAAGGGCTAGTACCTCCAGGGCTCTGTGCTGGGGATTGTTTTCAGTTTTTCCCAGTTGTTGTTGTGTTCTCTATGTTTTTTGAGTTCCTGCATCTGCGCTCCAGTTTTTGAGTAGCAAAGCAAGCCCCGGACTCCTCCAGTACTGAGGGAATACTAGGGGTAAAAGAATACTACAGGACAGTGGAAATACTAAGGAGAAAATACCATGGGGCATGATAGGAGAATAACAAGGGACTATCAGGGAAGTACCAAGGGTGAATACTAGGAACATACTAGGGGAACACTAAGGGAATACTAGAGGGTATATAAAGAGTATACAAAAGGAATACTAGGGGAATACCGAGGGGATAACAGGGGACTACTAGGGGAATACTAGGGGAGTACTAAGGATTAATACTAGAAGAATACGAGGGAATTGCAGGATGAAATGCTAGGGGAAATTGAGGGAACATTAGGGGAATACTGCGAGAATACTAGGTGTATACCGACAAAAAATACTGTACTCGGGGAATATTAAGTCAATACGAGGGTAACACTGAGGAAATACTAGACGGTATACCAAAAGAATACTAAAGGAATACTAGGGGAAATCGAGGTGATTATAGGGGACTACAAAGGGAATATCAGGGAATACTTAGTGTTAATACTAGGAGAATGCTAGGAGCATCACCGGGGAATTTATTGGGGAACGTTGAGGACATACTAGGGGAGTACTGAGAGAATGCACGTTATTTTGAATTTCTGCCTGTGTGTTATATTCCATTCTTTTACTTCAACCCTTGTTTGATGTTTGGTATGTTTGGTACTTCGACCAAGCCCTGCAACTCTCCTGTTCCTCCAGCATTACCCTCAGATTGTTTGCAGTTTCTTTGCTCCTTCATTTGTTTGTGTTTGATTTCCTTTGCATCAGTTTAGGTGCCTCCTGGGTTTAAAAAGAAAAGTTGTGTTCAAATAATATTTTGTCACCGTTGTTGTTCCCTTTTTCTCAAGGGAGCTTGGTGATTTTCATTGCATTTGCATTGGGTTTGGCAGCGTGGGTCTCTACCAACAAAATTGATGAACCAACAAAATTGCGGTAACCACATTTTGTGGGTATGCTCAAACACAGTTCCCATGACGGGCCCTTCTGTTATGTAAATATTGTGCCTTCTAAAAATGATACTTTTGCAGCCTTAGGGTAGAATTGAATACCTGTCACTGCTAATTGATTTGGCACTTGATTTGGCTGTCTATTGAGATTGTATTAATTTGTTTCGTTTGTCCTAAACCGTTTTGTTTAATTGATTTTGAGGCGGGTTCTGGTATTGATATATTTAGCGGATGCCCAGGGACACGTTGGACGGTTCAGGGCCACTCGGAGCGAATGTTGCAATTTTGGCCCCGTCAGGCTGGTTTGGTCGGAAAAAAGACATTCATCCGATAAAAGTGGTTTCCGCGTGTTTCTTGGAATTTTAGTCTGCACATTGGGCAGTGAGCAGATTTGGGTCCAAAACGTTTTCATCTTTAAAAAATGTGTATCCGGTCCAAAAGAAAAGCAACCGGCCGACTTTGGTCCAACACCATGGCGATCCGCCGAGTTTGGTCGTAAAACATGATGCTGGCCGATTTTGGTCGGAAAACATGGTGCTGGTCGAGTTTGGTCGGAAAACACGGCGATCCGCCGAGTTTGGTCGGAAAACATCGTGATCGGCCGAGTTTGGTCGGAAAACATGGTGCTGGCCGATTTTGGTGGAACAAGCAATTTTAATCTGATAAGACACGGTTTTCAGGTAATTCGGAGCATTTAAGTCCAAAAAAGGCGTTTGACCTGAATTAGCCTGATTTGGGTAGTTTTCATCTGAAAACTTGGCTTCCGACAGATTCCGCCAGATTCCGACAGATTCCGACCGATTCCGACCGATTCCGACCGACTCCGACCGATTCGGTCGGAAAACTTGGTTTCCGACCGATTCCGACCGATTCCGACTGATTCGGTCGGAAAACCTGGTCCCGACCGAACTCCGACCGAACTCCGACCGAACTCCGACCGAACTGGCAAAAACTGCCACCCCCCCCCCTTGCAGAGCTTCTGAAACAGCACTTTTCTCATGAAAAAACAGCTCTGCAGGGGGGGGGGGTGGCAAAAAGTGCCACCCCCCCCCCCCTCTAGAGCTGCTTTTTCGTGAGAAAAGTGCTGTTTCAGAAGCTCTGGAGGGGGGGGGGGTGGCAGTTTTTGCCAGTTCGGTCGGAGTTCGGTCGGAGTTCGGTCGGAGTTCGGTCGGCACCAGGTTTTCCGACCGAATCGGTCGGAGTCGGTCGGAATCGGTCGGAATCGGGCGGAATCGGTCGGAAACCAAGTTTTCCGACCGAATCGGTCGGAGTCGGTCGGAATCGGTCGGAATCTGTCGGAATCTGTCGGAATCGGTCGGAAACCAAGTTTTCAAATGAAAACTACCCAAATCAGGCTAAATGAGGTCAAACGCCTTTTTTAGACTAAAATGCTCCGAATTACCCGTAAGCCGTGTTTTATCAGATGAGCACTGTTTTTCTATCCAAAATCGGCCAGCACCATGTTTTCCGACCAAACTCGGCCGATCACAATGTTTTCCGACCAAACTCGGCCAGCATCATATTTTCCGACCAAACTCGGCCGATCACAATGTTTTCCGACCAAACTCGGCCGATTACCATGGTTTTGGACAAAGTCGGCCGATCGCTTGGTTTTGGACCGAATATACATGTGGTAAAGATGAAACCGTTTTGGACCCAAATCTGCTCACTGCCCAATTTGCAGACTAAAATTCCCAGGGATGAATATTTTTTTTCCGACCAAACCAGCCTGACGGGGCCAAAATTGCAACATTCGCTCCGAGTGGCCCTGAACCGTCCAACGTGTCCCTGGGCATCCGCTAAATATATCAATACCAGAACCCACCTAAAAATCAATTAAACAAAACGGTTTAGGACAAACGAGCCAAATAAATAGCAATCTCAATAGACACCATTACTGTTTTGTTGTGCCAAATCGGGTGCCAAATCAATTAGCAGTGACAGATATTCATTTCTACCCTAGGGCTGCAAAAGTATAAAGTTTAAGAAGGCCAAGCATATCCACAAAATGTGGATACCGCCGTTTTTGTTGGTTTATCAGTTTTGTGGGTAGAAACCCATGCTGTCAAACCCGTTGCAAACGCAATGAACATCACCAAGCTCCCTTGAGAAAAAGGGAGCAACACGGTGACAAAATATTATTTGAACACAACTTTTCTTTTTAAACCCAGGAGGCACCTAAACTGATGCAAAGGAAATCAAACACAAACAAATGAAGGAGCAAAGAAACTGCAAACAATCTGAGGGTAATGCTGGAGGAACAGGAGAGTTGCAGGGCTTGGTCGAAATACCAAACATACCAAGCATCAAACAAGGGTTGAAGTAAAAGAATGGAATATAACACACAGGCAGAAATTCAAAAAATAACGTGCATTCTCTCAGTACTCCCCTAGTATGTCCTCAATGTTTCCCAAGAACATCGCCGGTGATGCCCCTACCATTCTCCTAGTATTAACCCTAAGTATTCCCTTAGTGGTCCCCTATCGTCCCCTCGGTTTTCCCCTAGTATTCCTTTAGTATTCTTTTGGTATACCCTCTAGTATTTCCTCAGTGTTACCCTCGTATTGACTTAATATTCCCCAAGTACTCCCTCAGTATGCCCCTAGTATTTTCCTCGTATTCACCCTTAGAACTTCCCTAGTATTCTGCTTAGTAACCACCCAGCGTCCCTTTAGTACTCTCTTGGTGTACCCTCTAGTGTTTCCTCAGTGTTCCCCTAGTATTCCCGGAATATTCCCCGAATTTTGCCCAAGTATACCTTTAGTATTTTCTTGGTATATCTCTAGAATTATCTCAGTATTCCCCTATAATGTTCTTTCAATTTTCCCCTAGCAATGCTTCTCGTAATTCCCTCGTATTCTTCTAGTATCAATTCCTTCAGTATTCACTGGGTATACTCTCTAGTATTCCCTCAGTGTTCCTAGTACTTTGGTATTCACCCAAAGTACTTGCTTGAAATTCCCTTATTATTCTCCTATTATTCGCCTTAGTATTCCTCTAGTATTCCCCAATTCCTGTAGTATTCTCTTGTCCCTAGTACTCCCTCGGCGCTTTCCTAGTATTCTCCTCGTATTCCTCCAATATTCCCCTAGTCATCCTTAGTATTTCATCCGTTTACCCCTAGTATTCTCCCAGTATTCCTCTAGTATTCTCCTAGCATTCCCGTTTGCATTATCTCTAGTATTCCCGCATTGTTCCCTCGGTGTTTCACTACTGTTCCTTTAGTATTTCTCGGTATTCTCTCAGTATTCCGTTAGTATTTCCTTATGATTCCCTGAGTTTTGCTATTATTCTCTAAATATTATCCTAGCATTCCCCTATTTCTTTAGTATTTTCTTACTCTTAGTGTTCCCTCAGCGCTCCCTCAATATTCCCTGAATATTCCCCAAGTATGTCCATTCACCCGTAGTATCCAGTATTCCTTGAGATGCAGAAATGCACAAAAACAAGCGAACAACAAAAAGAAATAACAAAAACAATCTCCAGAACAACACCTTGGAGTTACTAGTCATTTCGGGGGATTGTTTCTTGTTTAGTTTGTTTTGTTTTCTCGAGGTCTAGTCTTCCCCTAGTATTGCCGTAGTATTCCCCTAGTATTCCCCGAGTATTCCCCTGGTATTTCCCTAGTATTCCCCTAGTATATATTCCTTGAGAGATGGAGAGGGAGTCCGGGGCTTGCTTTACTACTCAGAAACTGGAGCGCAGAAGCAGGAATGCAAAAAATAGAAAACACGACACAACCTGTGAAAAACACAAAACAATCCCCAGCACCCTGGAGGTACTGGCTCCCCGTTTTTTTTGGGTGAGCTCGGTGGTCAGGGTGGATGGAGCTGGAATTCTGGCACATTGTAGTAGTTTATGTTTGTGCAGGCATGCGGCATCCCACCTAAAAAATGAACTTGATCCAATGTTCAACCAAAAATTACCAACACTACGCATGTGATCAAATTTGATCAAATCGATCAACATTGATAAAACATGATTTGTGTGAAGCATGTGGAATTGAGAGCCTCCCCCCCAAAAAAAAACATGAAAACATATAAGAAACATAGTGGAACACTATAGATATGTGTCCCTATGTGACTTTAAGTCCTATGGCAAATCATGCTGAGCCATCCCAATGGCAATCAGACCCTTGAAACAAGCTTGCCCAAAACCCCTTGAGGAAAGGGTGTCATCCATGATAATGATTTTGCCTAAATACTTTTACCCATAAAACAATGTCGTCACGATTGTGTTGTGACAAATAATGTTTGGGCTGCAAATGTTTGAGGCCACAAAAAGCTGTAGTCCAGATATGTTTCCATAATATTGAGTTCCCCATCTATGTTTATTTACAAGCAAGTTGTCATGAGCAACTTGATTTCAATTAGTCTGTTTGCAGGATCCTGGGGTCACAGGAATTTGTAGTCCAAACAAATTCTTTAAATTAAGTTTTCAATACATCTTGACCCATGAAACATGTAGTCACCATTGTTTCTGCTAAATATGTGGCCTGCAAAACCTTGAGGCCACAGGAAACTGTAGTAGTCCATAAATGTCACTTAACTCCATGTTCAAAGTGTGTTGACCCATAAAATGTTGTAATCACCAAGTTCTTTTGTCGAACATTTGGCCTGCTAAGTTTCGAGGCCCAAGGAAGTTGTACTCCAGACGTGTCCCTTGACCACAATTGTTGAGAGTATGTTGACACTAAACAAATTGTAGTCGCCAACTTATGTTGTCAAACAATTGGTGTGCAACATGTTGACGCCACATGAAATCATAGCTCGGAAACGTTTCGTAACATATTCAACTTGTTTTGCCCATAAGGCTTGTGGTCACCAATCAATCAGTCAAACGTTTGGCCGGCAAATGTTTGAGGCAAGGACATGTGTATTTCGTTGATCTGTATATTCAAAATATGTTCGTCCATAAGAAACATGTAGTCACATTGTTGAGGCCACAGGAAGTTGTAGTTCAAACATGTTCCTTCTCTAGATATTCAGATGTGTTCATCCATTAAAAGCTGTAACCACCATGTTTTGTCAAATATGTGGCCTGCAACATGTTGAAGCGACAGACATGTGTAGTCCAGAAGTTGTCCTCCTTAACTGCCTTTCCTCAAAATTGGTTCGCCCAAAGGTATGTGTTGTCCCCATATGTTCTATCACCAATGTTTGTCCTAACCTTTCGTTTCCCCAACCTTGTTTGTTGTCAACCGTCCAGAGCTGTGTGTTTAAAACGTATTTGGCCTGTATGTCTCGTTGGCAACCAAGAGTTGAGACATTCCTAGTTTTTACAGTTGTACAAGCTTCCTGTTCACTGGGCCTTCCGCATTTTTCACTTTGATTTGTGCGCTGTCGCCTGGTCTCCAACAGTTAGGCTCATATTGTTCAGTCCTCAGTTGTACTGCTCGCTGGGCCTTCCGAAATTTTGACCAAAATTTGGGAGGCGTCAAACAAATAGGTCTCCAACTTGCAGTTCATGCTTGTTGTTTTCGACTGGGCCTCCACAGGGCATATGTCTGCGCCGCTGTCATAAGGGAACATATCCATGGAGCAGCCCATGGATAATTAATATGTATGGACATTTCGACATACATTCACACAAACATGCGTAGATCAATGTATCAATTTAATATTATGATTAGGTAAATCCGTATTTATTCAACAAGAAAAATAGCATAGACCTGTGTATAAATATTATGTACATATATATATATACACATACTGTTTAAGTGTATGTAATGCTGGAATTGAACAAATCCCACACTGGTGCCTCAGGAAACATATGCGCAGACACATGGTTGACCTGGCCTTGCTTCAAATCAATAGAAATTGCAAACCCAAATCAATAGACATCATGCAACATGAAAGCAATAAAGTCCAAAAACGAGCTTTAACGCAACATATTTATTAGATCAAGAGAAACGGAGCAAACCAATATCAACAGAAACACACTCATTTCTATTGATTTGGATCAATAGCCGATGCCCACGGGACACACATGCCCAGAAACACTCGGAAACCACTTTTATCGGATGAATATCTTTGTTCCGGCCTAATCAGCCTGATGGGGCCAAAATTGCAAAATTCGCTCCGAGTGGCCCTAAACCATCCAACGTGTCCAAATCACAAACCACACCCCTACAACAAGCCTGATCAAATTGACCCAAGCAGATTCCACTGCCACCCAAGACCTCCCAAGCCCATCGCATAAAGCCTCTTTACCGCCTTGGGCGGCTTGAGAGTCTTGTAACAAATGATTTTGTAAATGCACGTTTCTGGTATCCAGCGAATATCCTGGAAATCGGCGCGACAATGTCCAACCGAACTCCCGCTGAACTTGCCAAAATAGTGCAAGCTGGGCAACAGGGGGGTCGGTCCAGGGTCTTTGGGGGTGCATTATTCAATTACTTATGCTGGCCTGCTGTTTGCCCGTGCTGCGAACAATCTCATATGAACATGTGCTATTTCAGCGAATTTGAGCACACAAAGTCACATCTGGTTCAAAAACCGAAGACGCACCTCAGCGCAACAAGCCTGAAACAAGTGCATTGTTGCACAAAGTGAAATTTGGTTGAGCTAATCTCACAAATGCGCATTTGGGCGAACAAAGAATAATTCAGCCGACAAAACAAACAATGTGAGTCTTGCCGAAAACAGTGAATTCGGTCGCACAAGACTAAGAACAATGCATGGTGCATGTCAAGCCAAAATGCAATTCGGTCGGAAACAAACCAAATTCTGGGGTGTACTAGTGTGTGTTTCACAGAAAAAGCTGAACAATGAAAAACAACTGGAAAAACGAAACAAGGCGCCAGGACCGAACTCCGACCGAACTCTGACTGAGGTTGGAAAAAGGGCCCAGAAGCACAAGGGGAGGGTGTGGAGTCTGAAGCCATAATTTCATGACTAAACTTATGGTAGAGAGGGTGGTTCATGTCCTCTCGGGCGCACCAGTTACACACACTGATCTAAGATTGAGTTAAATGATCCAGTTGCCCTTTGGGTGGGGCGATGCCGAGGTGTGTGCAAGACATGCACTGCTACATGCCATCATCGCGACATTCGGTAAAGGACTCCTGGTTCGACTCCACGCCCGACGGTTGTCACCAACACTTTGCACCCTTGTGAGATTGCTTTTGCTAGGCTAGATGGCATTTCATAGCAGTCACCTTTACACGCAAGAACCCCAGACCCTGGTTTCGGCAAACCAGCGAGCACACTGTTACAGTATTTCGGAAGACAGCTCCAAGGCTTTTTTCTTTGCATGGATGCCAGTGTTGCTTTCATGTGGGTCCATGCTGTTCATTCGAGTATGGTTGAAATGAAGTCTTGCATTCCCAGCAGGCTGTCGAAATAGGGACGACAGTCCATGCGCTTTGCGCGGAAGGTATAGTGGTCTAGGACTGCGGTTTCACCTTGAAATCTAATTGCATCATTCATGAGATGTACTGATACTGTACTATTTCAACGTGCATCATTCAATTCGATCAACCCGACAGACCTGTCAGCCCGTCAGGCTCAGACATCATCATGTTAGTTCGAACAAACCATACCTTGTAGCATTGTAGATGAGTTTATGTGCGTGATTAAAGACACAATCGCGCCTTGGGATTGAAGTTGCAACTGCTGAGCCCTTTTGAAATTTGTCTATGACTTGCTGTTCTGAGACATATAGTTTCCACATGTATGCGTTGGTGCTTTCCCAAGCACAGCCGGGTTTCTAAGTCCCAAGCTTCATGGATTCTATCGTGTACTGGTGCGGCTTTTGCCACGAAGACCTACCCAAAAGATGTATTTGTTTGCAGTTGTTCTCTGGGACTTTGCAGGGATATCTGGCGTCAGCCCACCCCTGCCAGCACTTGAGTCAACCTCTGCCCCAGGTCCCGGCGCCAGGCCCGGCGCGCCGGGTGCCGGGACCTGGGCGTGCCGGCCCCCTACGGGTTCGGGCCGAAGCGCCAGGTGCCCGGACCCGGCGCGCCGGTCGGGGACGAGCGCGCGCCCGGCGCGCCCCCAGCGCGCGCCTGGCGCACGCCTGGCAAGCGCGCGCGCTCGCGCGCTCCGGAGCGCGTGCCCGGCGTGCGTGATACAAGCCGGGCAAGAGATCTGGACCCTACATCCCCCAACATCCCCGGCCCCCGCCACGGTCTCCCAATGCCACGTTGCCCAACCTTCAAAAACACCGTTAATACCGTCAAAGCAACATCCCGTGCATCTTCGCAAACACCCTCTGCATGCCCAAAATGCTGGCACCAGCGCCCTCGGGCGGGCCTTGACACCCGGCGCCGGGTGCAGAATCGTGTGTGTGTGTGTGTGCTTTTCTTGTTGTGGCTTGCGCGCGCTGTCCGCGACTCTTCTGCAAACTGTTCTGCCAGGAATGGCGCCATGTGCTTGTCACACGCGTGCACGCCCATGAGGAGTACTTGTTTACGCAGTGTTCACATCCTCGTGCGCCGTGTGCTTTTCATGTAGGTCGGCGTGTGTATGTGTGTGTGCTTATGTGATGACATTTTCCTATACCTTAGAAGCGTGCGCCGCATGTGAACTTTCCAACCTGTTGGGTGCCTTCAGCCACAACCGCCACAATGAAACCCTGTGTTCCTCCTCCGTGTGCTTTGAATGCTTTGGTGAGGGCAGGGTCCTTGCAAAAAACGAGCCGGAGATTGCATTCTGAGGCATTGAGCTTTGCAGGCTCGATTTTTAGGTTGCGTTGCGGTTGTGTGTATTCCTTCAACATGATCCTGCTGTGCTCAATATCAGCAGCAAAGCATTGATGTTGTCCCTTTTCCTTGGTTCAACAGCCAGGCAAACTTTGAAGGTCGGAGGCACGTTTTCAGAACACAGGTTGTTTCCTGCGTGCTCGACTGCGTGCAGGAAAGGGCACGAGGGCAACATATGCCCTGTATTAAGAGTGCCCTATTGAAGGGTGCTATTATTGTGAGTCACTGGATTTTTAGAGGTTCGTCCATTTTGTTTTTGGTTGTGGGCGACGCTCTGGCAGGTTACGCTATATAGTGCAAGGAAAATCTTGAAGCTGTCGACGTTTCGTTATTTATCTACGGTGTTTGGTTCGCAAAAGGTATGCTCGTGCTATTGATGGCGCTTGTGTTTCAGATGCAAGACACGTTTTTAAGAGTCGCATCATCGTTTCAACATGTGCAGTTCCCACACAAAATGTTTTGCAGGCAAGAGAAGACACACAGGCAAAAAGTGTGTTTGGGTGCGTATACAAGGTCTTCAGATCAATGTTCCCCCGGTCCTGTTCAGCTTTTGGGCGTGAGCATGGCATGCATTTCAGCTTTGCAAGGACCTGATTGGCAGTTGTTGAGGAAAAAGGAGGAGTGAGTGCCCAAAAAAGACGAGTCAGGGTCATTTTGGTTGAATTTTGGCTAAATTGGTGGATTTGGGGCATACACAGGGGGTCTCACGCAATTTAGCACCTCCAAGCCCAGTTGTTTTTTCTTTTTTGGCATAGAAGGGGTGTACACATCGCCCCCGGGGTGGCAAAAAACAAAGAAACAAGGAGGCAAAAACCACAGATCTGCGCCCGCGCGACAGGCGAGGGATCAGCTGCTTCACGTGGCACGCCAGCAAGGGCATTTCCGTGAGGTTGACTCCGGTGGGCAGAGGTTTGTGTCGCAGCATTGCCCCTGGCGATTGGGCGATGTCCGGTCAGAACTTCCGATTTTTAGTCAGTTCCGATTTGAACTGGCGAAGCCCACCAAACACAAAGAAGTCGCTTATCATGTATATGGGTGGATCTTTTTGAGAGAAACCACTTTTGGTGGGTTTTAGAGGAAGCCAAAAGGACAACCACCGTTTTGAGGGCTGCGATCCCTGAAAAAAGACCCCCATATTTCAGAAAATATGAGGGTTGATTCTCCAAGCCTCTCACTTTGAATCTGCATCCCAAGATGACCTATCGAGAATCTGTTAGTGTCCCTTCCGGGTGCGAAGCCCGAGTCGAGAATTTGCGCGACTGCTCAAGCTTGCAAAAGAAAAAGGAGCTCAACCATCCGCCATTGAACTCCCCTGGAAAAAAATAATAATAAAAAAACGACCGTATGTCCCGTAGTCAAATCGATTCCATTAAAACCAACTTTGGGGAACATCAGCAGATTCATTTCAGCAACTGGAAGATACGGCCTGATATGGCATATACATTTGTCCGAAGCAGTCGCCCACACCTTCTCTACAAACAAAATCCCACGCGAACTTGACCAACCAGGCCGCCGGGCCCATGGCCCATCTTTTGAATTTCGGCTTTCTTTGTTTGGTGGTTCGGAGCCGAATCGGTGGTTTGGTTCTGTGGTTTTGAGTGGTCTTCCATCCAGCCTCTACAGAACAAGGAGTTCAAATCCAAATCCAAAACACCAAACTCCAAGCTAAGGGCACCTGACCATGTCAAGCATAGGTGTCCTTTTAGGGCAAATAGATGGCCCTGGTGGATGATTAAACCACCAGGTAAACCATGACCATTTATTTTTCTACCAAAACAACCAAAAAGGACACCTATGATTTCAATCATCGCCCCTCCAAGTAAATCCCGCGAGGCCGGCCCATGCATTGGCCCAGTGCCAATTCTGGAGTTAACGAGCTTGACTTGCCGCGCTCCTGGCGAAAAAACTGCTGTCCAAAAGCAATCTCACTGGCTGAGTGGATGGCCCAAACAAAGTTCAACTTTATGTTTACCACTAAAAAGGTCTTCTCAAAAAGATTAAAGTTCATGAACTCAGGAAGTTTTTGCAAACGAAAGGGGTAACTGCGTCTGCAACCAGTTTGAAACCCCGAGCTGTTGTCCTCCCTTGGGCTCGGGGAAGTATAACATGCCTCGCAGGCGCCTTTCTGCCTCTTCCGCTAGCGCATGCATGTGTGAAGTTAGTTGGCTAGCTAGCTTAGCTGGCTAGTTGGCCATGGGTCAAAATCCAATACCCCCAGTAAACATCCCAATCCAACCACTAAAATAGGTTCTAAATGGGTGGTGCACCTACACCAAAATGGTACCATTGGTTTTGACCCACAGCCAGTTAGCGACAAAGTTGGCTAGGCGCTAGCGTTAGTTTGTCACATAGGTCCTCCAGATTTGAGAGGTTAGAATACGTTGGTACCAACTTTTTTCTGTAGTCTAGTTTGGTAGGCGAACCCTCCCAACCAAAAAACGGGGGTGAGAAAGGGCGCTACTGGGGGACCTAGGATAGTTCGTTGGTTAGTTAGCTCCGTGCACCTCGCTAGAACCCAAGTGGTTTGTGCACCGCCGTCGGTTCGCAGCCCCCGCGCTTCTCTGCCAAGCCAGCTGAGCCTGATGGTGGGCCTTTGAGCAAGGGAAACCACCAAAGCGAGGCCGTTCGAGCGGGAGTGTGGAAAAACTCCGATGGACAAACGCGGTCTATGCTATATCGCAATGCACAGGTTTGGTTGCAAGTTCCGGCTCGCAAGTTGCTAGTCCTAGAGGTAGCATACAAAGTGCGTAAAGCGCGATGTCGGCTGAAGCGTTTCAGTACATCCAGTACTCCAAGAGATCGTAAACTAAGATTCCACTGTTAAACAACCACAAGGCTAAGCGAGCGTAACCGCGCACTTCCAGTTCCGGCTCGACAGTCGAAACCTTGGGTACATAGTCCTCAATTTCCTTAAGTACCATGGCAAAAAGGAGCATATGTTCAACAGAGGACATATATAACAATAGCGTTTTAAGCAAATGGAAGTAATTTGCAACATGTGGTTTCACAATGTTTCAGGCTCAATACTGACCAAATGCGGGGGCGTAGGTTTCGGTAGTCATCTGTATGACGTGTGATCGCTTTTCCGACATGAATTTTCAGGTGAAACTTTCATCACACCCCAATTTGCCTGTCTTGCTGGTGTGAAACAGTGGGGACCCCCAAGCTGCTGAACCAGGTACCAAGACTAGGTCCTCCAGTAGAGAGGTTAGAATAAGGGTACCCTTTTTTCCGTAGCGAATTTTAGTAGGGGACCCTCCCCCCCAAAAAGGGTAAAAGGGCACTGACCTCGAAGAAACAGAAACCCATCGATCATCCGACCCCCTTATTCACTGCGCACATCCCGAAGTCGGCGCCTTGGGCGGTTCAACCGGCGATGGCGCATTGACCTTGGAAACGTTGATCGGAGACGGGAGGCATTTTCCCGTGGTTGTCAGGGGCCCCCCAAGCAGCAGCCGTAAACGAACCCAATTAGCTTCCCACCATATTTCCCCTTTGGTTTTTCGAGCCAGAGGCAGTGGAACTTGAGTTGTTCTGCGCCCACGATTTTGCAAGCGGTGCAAATTCCGCTCGATGTGTCTCAGATTCGGACTGCGAAAGTGAGGTTGGTGAAGTTTTCAGTGAATTGTCACACCAAGAGTTCTGGACTTTATACTTTTTGGGGAAGACCAATTTAGTTCAATACAAAGCTCGGACTTTTCTGGCCAACCCACCCAGTGCAGATGAGATGCTGCACTGGTAAGGCCGGGAGCCACAGGCAGGACGTGCGGTGCCTGCGGTGCCTGCGGTGCCTGCGGTGCCAGAGGAAGCACGAGAGCGGGTTTCCTTTTCCTTTGTACTTCACGAATGGGCGCTGTCCTTCTTTGGGTTCCAAAACATGGGACCCCATTTTGAGAAACACCATCCCCGTGCCCGACCCCCACAAACCCAAGGGCGTGCTTAAACATGGCTTGGGGATAGGTGCATCGGTGGTGATATGTTTCGTCTGATTTGATGGTTCGGTGTTTGCTGTTGCGTTCTCTTTGACTGTGCTGTGAGGAATGCGTCCTTCATATGTTGTGGCCTTCTTGTTTGGTGTCCGTGAGTTGTCGTGTGCCTCGCGTTCAATACATTGATGCCAACAATAACAAAGGTTGGGGTTTTCGTGTCATTGAATATATGACTCAGTCCTCGGGTTGGTTGTTTGTCTGAATCGGGCTGTTGTTTTTCCTGGCATTGCTGTTGTTTCCAGCAAGTATTCTGTCAATTCCACCAAACAGTGGGGCTGTTGCCTAAGCGTTAGCATGAAGCACACGGGGTGGTTGAAACAAAGCAACCCGGTTCACGATCAGCTTTTAGATTGGTTCATCAGTTTCTTGAAGAAACCCGCACGAAACAACCCTTAATAGCCTCACAAAAAGCCATCCCAAACCAGGCACCCAGCAAGGCTATTCTTGCAAAGTCTTGTGTCAGCCGATGATTGCGCCCGCTCGCATTACACAGCATTCCTTTGCCCGCAGCCGCCCAATGATTTGGTAAAAGGCTCTGTGGGACTCCGCTGAAACACAAGCCGACGAGCAAAACGGGGCTTCAACTATAAAAGCCGATTCGCTGTTGAACTTCGCACAGTTCTACCAGTCATGGCCCTACTCGAAATTAGATGGCAAACAGTAAGCTCAGCAAGCACAACACATGTCTTCGTCAAAACCCCAAGCGCAGGATTTCAATGTTTTGTTAATCATGTTAGTCATGAAGAGGTAACCTAGTCCCAAATGTTGACCCAGGTTTGACGGTCTTTCAAGGGGCCCCAAAACCCACCAAGACCTCATTTCTGGGATCCTTACCCCTTGAACCCCCGAGCAAGCGCAACACAAAGGGGATATTTTTTTTGCATGGTATTGAAAGCGCAAAAATGAAAAAGCACAATTTGGCCCAGGGCTCCTTTTTGGGACGCTTAGAATGGAAAACCATGCTTGTGTCTCAAAATAGGAATCCGAACCCCCAAAACGGGTTTGCTTTTGGTCGCCCTTTCAAGGCTTTAGGGTTTAGGCTTTCGCATGCGAGGGGCGCGCCACGGGCATGGGGCGGCGCGAGCAGACCATTTCCCGCCCCAAATATATCCGCCAAATTCGGGTTTAGGGCATAGGTGTCCTTTTGGTAAAATAGACGGCCCTGGTGAATGAATTAAAACACATTAAAACCAGTGCCATCTATTTCTAATCAAAGTAACACAAAAAGAAGACCTATGGTTTGGGGTTTTGGTTTCAGGGACACCCGCCCAGCCACTCCCGCCATCTCCACTCCCCCATGCCTCAAGATTCGCGCCTCGAGTGAAGTGTTCTTGCTTCCTTTGGCAACCATAGGTAACATAGGTACCCAAAATGGAATCCTGATAAATGGAACCAAGGACTGAAACCGAAAATCGGGTTTTCGGGTGGATTAATTTTGACCCATACCCAAATGGAGGTTGATCGCGTAGGGTCCGGAATGTGCGGCTGCCCTTTAAATGGGTTGCCCTGGTAAATGGGTGCAGTAGACTAAAACCACTGGCTCTCAAAAATATTCTGCGCCACACGCAGGTAATGATCCAAAGGCATCAGTTCTTTTGTGTTTTGAGCCGCGGGCGTTCCCTTTGGGGTAAAAAACTAACTTGAGGTTAGCCCTCTTTGCCATGGTCAAAATCGAAAAGTGTCGTTCTAAAATGATGTTGACCCCGGATCCAAGTAGAAGCCTGTTTAGCTTCAAAAGGGGTGTCCATTGGTGGGGACTCGACCACTTTTGGAGGGGAACACCCCCCATATTCATTAACAGGGGTCACCATTACACGGGACCGGGGCAAACCACCAAGATTACTTTCCTAAAATGGCAAAGGTTGCCGTTTGGTGTCCCACCATTTTGAGAAACTCCGATATGAGCATAGCTGTGGCAAACAAGGTTTTGGCCAAATGATCTCTGTGATAAAAGGCGAATCCCCTCTTAAGTGACAAAATACTCATAAGGAAGCCCATTTTGGGTAGGTGTGAGGGTTGATGAAAAGGTCCTTACGGCATGATCAGGGAAAACCCACCTTGTTTTTCAAGTGTGAAAACTTGGTTTCTGTTGACCCGTCTGCAAACAGTTTAACCTTTTGTGGGTGTAGTGGAAAACGCCTTGATTACCCAGATCCAACCCAATAGCAGACAAGATTAAAGAATTGGCCATCATTTGGGGAAGAACATTGATCACCCGCCCATTTTTCCACTCAATTCTCTGTGCCTAAGCGCCGAATTGCACGCAAGGGGGGCGCTAAAAGGTAGGAGATGAGAGGATGAGAGGAGCCTTTGCCAAAGAAGACGAAAGAGCTGAGCCTTTAGGGCTGATTTGCCTACCCTGAGTTTTGGCTTTGGGGGAGGGGGGTATGTTGATTGATTGGTGGCTGAATCTCTGGCTCCACGTTCACCCCCCGGAGCCGCTCAAATGCGGCATCATCGCAGCCGAAGGCTGGGTGGAGAGCCCACAACTCCACAGAAGAAAAAAATGGGATAGAACAATTACAGCATCCTTTTTTTGGGAACCTCCACCTGGGCGATTTTTTATTCAGGGGGGTGGTTGACAGTTTGTCCGGGTCGGCTTTCTTAGGGTTGGCCCCCTTGCGAAAGAAAAAACAAGGATAGACCTTTCGCAAACCTCTGGTCCAATGGGACAGCACTTCCGGAGCCCCCCTCATTTTGTGTTTTTTTTTGGGGGGCAATACCCCTTTTCGGTGTTAAACGGGAACCAAAAGGAAACCAATGTCAGTGTGGGAGTCTCCCTATTTCCCCTATTTTCTCCCACAAAAAGGGGACACCCCAAAATCCAAATCAACCCGGTTGATGCTTCCGGGTTCCCATCGATAGGTGTTTTCTGGCCGGCTTGAACTCCAGAACTCCGCCCGTTTTCTGACGGAAATTCCGACCTGGTGTTCAGAATGGAATGAGAAATGGAATGGCCCCGAGACAAACCATCCACTTAGATGGTCTGGGAGATAGCTACGTGGTTAAGTGGGTAGTAAGCCTGGTTGTAACCCACTTAGCATGGTTATAAGTCCCCTATAACCAGGGTTACTAACCATTTAGCCATCCTAGGTCCTCCAGTAGAGAGGTTAGAATAAGGGGTACCAATTTGTTTCTGTCTATTTTGGTAGGGGAACCCTCCCAGCCAAAAAAGGGGTGAGAGGTCGGGCACCTAGCTGGGGGACCTGGTTTCCTTTAAGGGAATCCCCAGGTTCATTCCATTTCTCATTCCCTATCGCACCAAGCCGATCTAACCCCCACAAGTAACAACGGCTTTCACCTCGCTCGATGCCAAAGGCGCTGGATGAGCAGAGCTGCGTGGAGAGACTCCTCGCATATACTTTTTGCGAACAGCTTGCACCACGGCCATTTCGGGCCCTGTGTTGAAACTATTCTTCCATTTGCTTAAGTCCCCTGGAAAAAAAACAAAAACATGTCCAGTGGTGATAGATTCCTTTTACAACCAACAGGAGAAAATAGAAAATACTCTTAAACAAATGGAAGTAATCTGGGTGAACTATAATACTTCACCAACCTGAAATAAGGTGATTGGGGGAATATTCCCCACATAAACCAACATTTGGGATGAATTCGGTCGTGTGAGGTCGCTATTTTTCACCCACTATTCAGAGCCAGGCAGAAGCTACTCTCACCTGAGTGGATTGGTCAAGCAAAGTCCAAACTGTTTACTGTTTATCTACCACTAAAATGGCCTTCCGCCCCCCCCCAAAAAAAAAACAGTCCAGGAACTCAGGAAGTGAGCACTAGAATGGATGCACATGGAAAAGGCGACAAAAATTGGCCGGGCTTCCTGAAAGCCCTGTAGAGCCTACTCAAATGCCGCATCGCCGATAAGTTCGTCGGTTTCGCTCGCATGATGCCCCATTAAGCATTGCGAAAGCGCCGATGGGCCAAATGTGAAATCCAAAATCTTTGCGCCAGCCGGCTGAAAACCTTGAATACGCTTGGTTGCTGTTGACCCCCACTTTTTGGGGGTTTAGTGGAAAACGCCTTGATTTTCCAAAAAGTTAAAGTCTAAAGATCCAACCCAATAGCAGTCAAGTACTTAAGAGAAACAAACTCATTACGAATTCTTGACGTTGGGTGTGGGGAGCAAACATTCTAAAAAATTAGCAGTTAAGTGGTTGGATTTCAAACCCTAAACCACAATAACCAAAAATGTAAAATGTTTCCCAACAACAATGAATTCACCCATCCACAGAATGAGCCAGGTAAGATCTCGCAGTGTTCAGCAGGACCTCGCGAACCTTAGGGGGTTTGCAGCACGCACGCCAAAACAAAATGAAACAGAACAAAGTGAAGAGCGGCTACGCGTCACAGGCAAGATGCTGCGTGCGACTGCAGGGACGGCCTGCGTCTTTTGCATCGTTTTTGCGGAGCCGAACCATGCCGTCAAGCTGGGCGCCCCACATACCTGTCAGAGCAACACGCCTGTTCGCCGGAGAGCTAGCTTTCGAATTTGGCGGGATCGCCCTCACGCCGAGGCTGTGAAGCCAGCTCTGCGGCCTGCGGGGGTGCTTGCTGTTGAAGCTTTGTGGGGTAACAAACGGGCTCCATTCAGATGCTACTCGTGTCGCGCATGCCTACACCCCGTCTATTAGAACCAATTGTGCCCAAGAAAGTGCTCTTTTTGAGGCGCGCTGGTCGGCTGCGCGGGCTCGTGCGAAAGTTGCCTTGTGAGATGTTCATGTGCAGTTGGCCTGCGGGCGGGCCGGATCGGTCTCGCTGTGGCGCGGTGCGAATCTTATACATTGCAAGTGAACCTGCTGCAGACTGTCGGTCAGATGCTCTGACGGTGGCACGGGGTGCGTTTTGAACATTGAAAGTGAACCCTCCGCGGACTTTGGGTGGGTCGGATCGCTCTCGCTGTGACGCGGTGCGAATTTGGAACATCGAGAGAGAGCGCTCCCCCTCGGGTGAACGAATTTTCAGCACCGCAGATCGACCCACCCAAAGCTCGGGTTCCAAAAGTGCACCACGACACAGCGAAAGCAATCCAAACTGCCCCAGGTCTGCAAAGCCTCTGCGGACTTTGGTGGCACGGATCGCCCTCCCCAGAGATCCTGCACACACACACACACACCTTGCCAAGATATCCCATCGAGAGATGAGAGGGTCCTCTCCAGAGGTCCCGCACAGCCTCTCAAGTGCGCAAATCTTGCCAAGAAATCCTACGAAGAGATCAGAGATCTTGCACGCAGGTCTTGCCAAGACATCCTTCAGGAGATCTTTCGCACAGATCCTGTCAAAATCAAAGATATCTTGCGCTGGTCCTAGAGACGTACCTCTGTTCAGGGACATCGTTGTAGGTGTCTCTGTCCGGTGCTCTGCTTTCTGTTTGCTTGGCCTCGCTCCTCGCAGTTGGGATTAGGTTTAAATGGCTGCCATTGATGATCCCGACACCCTCAAGAAGTTGAGTGCCTTGCAGCAAGATATCGCAGACCTTCTTGCGAAGCACCAAAGATTTCATTTGCACAGGTCTTGTAGCTCCCCCTCTGAGGGATCCTGACCGGGGGTCGTACCGGGAGATGCTCCCGCAAATGTCTTGAGACGGTCAATGTCTTGAGACAGTCGAGGTCTTGCGCGGGACCCGAGACTTTCTGGCGAGAGATCTTGTAGAGGATGCGCTACAGGTCTTGCACAGAACGCTTGTAGAGGG
>CAUJNA010000347.1:876305-878805 GCA_963377175.1 Effrenium voratum | reverse complement strand
GCGCTTGGGCTGATGGTGAGGGGTTGGGGTTGTGTTGCGCGGGGTGTTGCGGATTTGTGGGTGTTGTATTGTTGTTGTGTTGCGTTGCTCTGGGGTTGTGTTGTGTTGTGGGGTTGTGGTTTGTGTTCTTGAGGGGTTGTGTTGTGTGGGATTGGTGGGATTAGTTGTATCTATCTTTCGGATTGTTTTACGGTGTGTGCTGAGATTCCTGCTTGGGATTTGAACACGCTAAACTCACTTTTCCAGACACGGCTGCATGAATTCACCTGGTGGACTCCTTCTGTAAATTGCCCCCCCCCCTCCCCCCCTTACTCCACCAGGGTTATCTGGCCGGGTTCCCAGTCTTGATGAGGGGGTCTTTTTGCCACCTTTTTTTGAGAAAATTGGCGACCCCCTTAAAAAGGAATCCTTCACTACGAGGGGGTCGAAGGTGGCAAAAAAACGCCCCCTGGTCTTGATTCCTTCGTTTCAAGGCCCATTCCACCCATGGAACTGCGGCGCTTGCCGCGGAAGCCTTGCGTTGCGCCTGCCTCGTTGTCTCTCGCCTCGAGCGCCCGCTTCAGCGTAAAGACCTGGCACGGAGAGTTTATTAAGAATCTGCAGGGCTCTTCGCATCCCAAGCTGCACCGAAAAAGAAAACAACACACCGCCAAAAAATGCCACGCTTCAAGGTTTCTACCGAAATCCGAAATCTGGGAGTGTCGTTTGTGTTGGAACCCTTTTTGGTTGGCCCCCAAACCGTCGGAACCTGGAACCCCTTTTGCTTGGTTTTTGGCGCCTTTTTCTTTGGAGCCAAAAGGAAAACCATCTTGGTGGGAGATCCGACTGCGAGACGTCGAGCGAGCGCCTCGTGGCTCTTCACGTCCAGCTCCGCGCGGAGCGTGATCTCCGTCTTCCGGGCCGCCGCCACGCTGGTGGTCTGCCCGCGCGAGTGACCGGGAGACGAAGTGAGGAAGAGGCGCCAAGGGGTCGTTGGTTTCCCTCCCCCTCCGGCCCCCCCCCCGTCTTTTTTTCCCGGGGAGGTCCTCCCCCCCACCCTTCTTTTTTGCCTTTTTGGAGGTGGTTTCGGTTTGCCTGGCCCCAAATTGTCTCCTTTGGGGCGTGTCTTTGCTGGGTCTGATCAATCGCGGGACCTGCGCACGATGGAGCCAGTGTCCGACATAATCGGACACTGCTTCGTAGTTGGTGATAACATATGAGACATCATCAGCTGCGTGCCTCCATGTCACAGGACAACTGGATTTTTTTTTCCTGGGAAGAATTCCGACCTTGGCGCGGGCTCGGCAGGGCTCCGATGCCGGGCAGGTGGCGCGGCCGGGTCAGGCGAATGCTTCTCGCACTTGGTCTGCAATGAAGAATGACGAGAATTTCAACATGTCAATCCGACATGTTGAAGGAATTCGGTGCCCGGGACAACAAGGTGGCTGGCTCCGCAGCAAATTCTCGTGAGAACCCTTTTAATCGAAAGGAAGAGGCAAAAACAACATTTTGATCCCTTTGACGCGTGCCAGTTGGGAGGAAGGTGGTGGGAGTGGCGTTGGGGGGTTGGGGGGGGGGTCAGAATGTATCTTTGAAGATCAGAGTTGTTGCGGCGACGTCTTTTGGCTTCCCTTTGAGCCAGCGCCGCAGCCTCCCCCAAGTCCCAATCCGCTTCCAGCCGCTTCCAGCCTGTTGCTCCAGGATGCGGCTCTCAAGCATGGCCACCTCACCCTGCAAACGCCTCACCTCACGGCGGAAAGAGAAAAAACGGAATGAAACGTTGGGCCCTTGGTATGGCTTGCCAAAAACTGACTCTTTTTTTGTTCTGCAACCCCCTACTGCCAAAATGAACAGATTGGGCTTGCCGCCAAGTTCTGGTTGGGTCACCTAGTATCCTTCACCTGTCGGTTGTGGCACTAACCTCACCAAGGTTCGTCACTCTCCTCCAGCTAAAAGCCTCTCCTCCAACTGAAGCAACCCGCCTTCGCCTCAAAAAGACCACACCCCCAAACGGGTGGGACATTAGATTTCGGGTCCGAAGAGATTCAGGCAACCACCAACCACTTGTGGGTGGTCTTCATCTCGGGGGAAAAAACAACATCGTCCCACAAAACTTGCTGGAGCGCAGTAGGGAAAGAGAATTGGAACGACCCCCCCAGAAAACACATCCAACTGGCGGCTTCCTTTTCAGGAAACCAAAGCAACTGGGTTCATTTCACTTCTCCTTCCCTACCTTTCTTTCGCGATCACACCTCTTCGGTTCCAGGACGAGCGCTGCGAGAAGCCAGCGCCGTTCTTACCAAAGCAACTCAGTTCGTTCCAATTCCGGGCGCCCGATGTCGCATCGCCAGGAAAGGGGGCCAGGAGCCTCTCAGCCGCCCGCCGCCTGGCCCGGAGCCTCGGAGCTCAGGGCCGCCACCTCTGCGCTCGACTTGAGAAAGACGCGGAAAAAAGGGAAAGAGACGAACCTCCGCCGGTTTTGTGCGTGTGTGTGTGTGGTGTGTGGTGTGTGTGGTGTGTG
>CAUJNA010000347.1:846697-876205 GCA_963377175.1 Effrenium voratum | reverse complement strand
GTGCGTGCGTGTGTGCGTGCGTGCGTGCGTGCGTGCGTGCGTGCGTGCCTGCCTGCCTGCCTGCCTGCCTAACTGCCTGCGTGCGTGCGTGCGTGCGTGCGTGCGTGCGTGTGTGTGTGTGTGTGGGTGCGTGGGTGCGTGTGTGTGTGCGTGCGTGCGTGCGTGCGTGTGCGTGTGCGTGTGCGTGTGCGTGTGCGTGTGCGTGTGCGTGTGCGTGTGCGTGTGCGTGTGCGTGTGCGTGTGTGTGTGCGTGTGCGTGTGCGTGTGCGTGTGCGTGTGCGTGTGCGTGTGCATGTGCGTGTGCGTGTGCGTGTGCGTGTGCGTGTGGGTGTGTGTGTGTGTGTTTTCTTTTTGCCCGCAAATGAAGATGTCTTACTTGTTTTTCCCCTGTTGACTTTGAAGGGAATCTACTGGTATTTGCCTTCATTTCTTCCCGCAAATGGACGCTAAGTGGATGGCCTCCTAGGGCATCGATCACTCACGACACAATGGGCCCGGTGCGGTACAAAAACTCCACCTTGGTCTTGTAGGGCTCCGGTGGTTCCGGTTCAGCCGTTTCCATGAAGAGAATGGCAACCGAGGGGACCGAAAAGAATGGAGGACAATCGCTCCCATGAAGAGAATGGCAACCGAGGGGACCGTTAAAAAAACAAATTACACCAGCAGAGACCCCAAACAGTTGAGGGCTGACGGGCGAGCACAAACATGCCAACAGCTTGTGGCTTTCTGCGCTTCAACACGGATGAATCAAAATGATGCAGTCGTGAACCTGGCGCGCGTTGCGTTGCTGCACGTGTGTTGCTGGCATGCTTCGCGCTTCAGCACCGCGCCAGAACTGAGGTTGGGCAAGCGCACGCGATGGCGGGCGAGCGCGCGCGCGTGAACGCAAGTGTGGCCGCGCAAGCACGCAGTCACATGGGCAGTTCAAACACACATGTCCAATTCAGACACACATGTGTGTACACGTGGAACACACATACGTATAGAAACAGTTTACATTCACCTGCGGCACACGCATAAATGTGTTGAGCTGGAAAACAAACATGTGCTTCTTGGAAAGCACACACACATGTGCAAACGTGGAACGCACATATGTGTTCACTTACGACACGCTAATGCGTTCACGTGGAACACACATGTGTGTTCACTTGGAACACAATGAAACGCGTGTCCAATTCAGACACACATGTGTGTACACGTGGAACACACATGCGTTCACCTGGAACACAAAGACGCGCAATTAAAGCACACATGTGTGTACGCGTGGGACACACATATGTATACCACTGGAACACAAACATGTGTCCACCTGGAACACCGCGTGTGCGATTAAAGCACACATGTGTGTACATGTGGAACACACATATGCGCACACGTGAGCAAACATAAATGCTCACCTAAATCGCACACACATGCGCGCACCTCGAAAACAATCATGCGTTTTCTGGAGCGCATACATGTGCACACCTGGAGAGCAAATATGTCGTCAGATGCCAAAAAAAGTTCATCTAGCACATACTAATGTGTTCACGTGAAACACACATCTGTTCACCTGGAACACAAACACGTGTCCAATTGGAACACACATGTGCGTACACGTGGAACACACATATGTGCACACGTGAACACGCATATGTGCACACGTGAACACTCACATATATGTGCACCCGGAACACACACCCGTGTGCTCATCTGATAACAACCATGTGTTCTCCTGGAACACAAACACGTGTCCAATTGGAACACGCATGTGTGTACACGTGAACACACATATGTGTACACGTGGGAGACGCAAATGCGCACACGTGAACACACACATGTGCACACGTGGAACACACACATGTGTACTGCACATGTGAACACACACATTTATGCGCGCGCGGAAAACACAGACACACACGAGTGTTCATCTGATAACAAACACGTGGTCTCCTGGAACACAACCGTGTGTCTAATTGGAACACAACCGTGTGTACACGTGAACACACATATGTGTACACGTGAACACACACATATATATATATATATATATGCGCACCCGGAACACACACACACACGTGCGTTCATCTGAAAACAAACATGTATTCACCTGAAACACAAACACGTGTCCAATTGGAACAAACATGTGTGGACACATGAACTCACAAATGTGTACATGTGGAACACACATATGTGTGCAAATGAACACACATACATGCGCACGCGGAGCAGACACACACACACACACGCGTTCATCTGATAACAAACATGTGTCCTCCTGGAACACAAACACGTGTCCAGTTGGAACGCACATGTGTGCACGCGCGAACACACAATGTGTGCCGTGAACACACATACAAAAAAGTGCACGCGGAGCAGACACACACGCACGTGTTCATCTGATAACAAACATGTGTTCTCCTGGAACACAACCGTGTGTCTAATTGGAACACAGACGTGTGTACACGTGAACACACATATGTGTACACGTGAACACACACATATATACGCGCACCCGGAACACACACACACGAGTGTTCATCTGATAACAAACACGTGTTCTCCTGGAACACAACCGTGTGTCTAATTGGAACACAGACGTGTGTACACGTGAACACACATATGTGTACACGTGAACACACACATATTTATATATATATATGCGCACCCGGAACACACACACACGTGCGGTCATCTGAAAACAAACATGTATTCACCTGAAACACAAACACGTGTCCAATTGGAACACACATGTGTGGACACGTGAACACACAAATGTGTGCACGTGGAACACACATATGTGTGCATTTGAACACACACACACACATGCGCATGCGGAGCAGACACACACACACACACGTGTTCATCTGATAACAAACATGTGTCCTCCTGGAACACAAACACGTGTCCAGTTGGAACGCACATGTGCGCACGCGTGAACACACAATGTGTGCACGTGAACACACATACAAAAAAAGTGCACGCGGAGCAGACACACACGCACGTGTTCATCTGATAACAAACATGTGTTCTCCTGGAACACATACACGTGTCTGATAAGAACACACATGTGTGTACACGTGAACACACATATGTGTACACGTGCAACACGCATATGTGCGCACGTGAACGCACATATGTGTACATGTGGAACACACATATGTGCACACGCGAACACACACACACACACATATATATATATATATATATATATGCGCGCCCGGAACACGCACACACACACATGCGTACACCTGGAACACATATGTGTGTATGTCTGGAAAGCACATTTCTGTTCACCTGCAACACACATATGTGTTCACCTGAGACAACGGGAGACAAATAAAGGGAGACAAAGGGAGACAAATCAATCCGTCCACCCACAGAGATGGGAGACAAATGAAGGGGAACCAAGGGAGACAAGTGAATCCGTCCGCCTGGAGAGCCGTGACAGACATCCAGGCTGGGAGACAAGGGGAGCCAAATGAAGGGAGACAAAGGGAGACAAGTGAAACTGTCCACCCAAGAGCCGAGACAACGGGAGACAAATGAAGGGAGACAAAGGGAGACAAGTGAATCTGTCCGCCTGGAGAGCCGTGCCAGACATCCAGGCTGGGAGACAACGGGAGACAAATGAAGGGAAACAAAGCCCAGAGAGCCGTGCCAGACAAATGAAGGGAGACAAAGGGAGACAAATGAACCCGTCCACCCAGAGAGCCGTGCCAGGCATCCAGGCTGGGAGGCAACGGGAGACAAATGAAGGGAGACAAAGGGTGACAAATGAACCCGTCCACCCAGAGAGCCGTGCCAGGCATCCAGGCTGGGAGACAACGGGAGACAAATGAAGGGAGACAAAGGGAGACAAATGAACCCCTCCACCCCAGAGAGCCGTGACAGGCGTCCAGGCTGGGAGACAACCGGGGCCAAATAAAGGGAGACAAAGGGAGACAAATGAATCCGTCAGGCAAATGGAGGGAGAGGGAGACAAATGAACCCGTCCGCCGGGAGAGCCGGGACAACCCCAGGTGCCAAGAGCACCACTGGGTATCTCAGCGTAAGGTTCGTTGAACATCCTCGAAGAATCGATAGAGGATTTAACTCCAGCGTGATTCACGTTTGTTTCACCGGGGGGTTAACAGAGCCTTCTCGTAGCTGAAGCCGCGCACCGCAGCGCACCGCTATCGTCAGCTCGGGACCGCAACTGATAACGAGGCACTGAACGAACAGACAGGGTGTAGCCAACGATAGACAAGGAAGACGACCCACCACGAGCCCAAGCGAAATCGAAGTCCAAATGAAGGGCAGACAGAGGAGGACCCTGTCCCCAACATCCACAAGACAAGGAATGACCGAAGCCAGGGCCAAAGCCGAAGGCAAACCAGACCCCGCCAAAAGGACAGAACCGCGGGAAGTGAAGGAAACCGCGGAGCGTGAGTGCCACACATCCAGGCTGGGCGACAACGGGAGACAAATGAATCCGTCCACCCAGAGAGCCGTGCCAGGCATCCAGGCTGGGAGACAACGGGAGACAAATAAAGGGAGACAAAGGGAAACAAATGAATCCGTCCACCCACAGAGATGGGAGACAAATGAAGGGGAACCAAGGGAGACAAGTGAATCCGTCCGCCTGGAGAGCCGTGACAGACATCCAGGCTGGGAGACAACAGGAGCCAAATGAAGGGAGACAAAGGGAGAAAAGTGAATCTGTCCACCAAAAAAACAGTGCCAGGCATCCAGGCTGGGAGACAACGGGAGACAAATGAAGGGAAACAAAGGGGTGCCAGACATCCTGGGAGACAAAGGTAGACAAATGAACCCGTCCACCCAGAGAGCCGCGCCAGGCATCCAGGCTGGGAGACAACGGGAGACAAATGAAGGGAGACAAAGGGAGACAAATGAACCCGTCCACCCAGAGAGCCGTGCCAGGCATCCAGGCTGGGAGACAACGGGAGAAATCAAGGGAGACAAAGGGAGACAAATGAACCCGTCCACCCAGAGAGCCGTGCCAGGCATCCAGGCTGGGAGAGAACGGGAGACAAATGAAAGGGACAAAGGGAGACGCATGAACCCGTCCACCCAGAGAGCCGTGCCAGATCCAGGCTGGGAGACAACGGGCGACAAATGAAGGGAGACAAAGGGAGACAAGTGAATCTGTCCACCCAGGCATCCAGGCTGGGAGACAACGGGAGACAAATGAAGGGAGACAAAGGGAGACAAATGAACCCGAGCCGCGCCAGGCATCCAGGCTGGGAGACAAATGAAGGGAGACAAAGGGAGACAAATGAACCCGTCCACCCAGAGAGCCGTGCCAGGCATCCAGGCTGGGAGACAACGGGAGACAAATGACAAAGGGAGACAAATGAACCCGTCCACCCAGACTGGATCATCCAGGCTGGGAGACAACGGGAGACAAATGAAGGGAGACAAAGGGAGACAAGTGAACCCAGGGAGACAAACGAACGCGTCCACCCAGAGAGCCGTGCCAGGCATCCAGGCGGGGAGACAACGGGAGACAAATGAAGGGAGACACAGGGAGACAAATGAACCCGTCCACCCAGAGAGCTGTGCCAGGCATCCAGGCTAGGGCTTGGCAACAGGCGAGCCACCTTAAATGAATTTAGAACCCCTCACAGTAAACTGTTTGGGGAAAAATGGAGGAGGACAATCCTGAACGGTAAGAATGGTAGAGAAAGATTAACCCAACCATTGTGGTGGCCTGCCTGAACCGCAGGGCTCCAGGGTGCTTCTTGGTCCCGCAAATCCGGCGAATTGGTGTGCTTTGGGTTCCCGAAGCATGTCAAAAGGGGTCCACCATTTCGAGGCACTTCCAATTGGATTTCGGAAGTGTGCTTTGGATTTGGACTACCCCTGGGTTCTTAGGAGAGTAATTAAATGGGAAACCACCAACCCGGAACTTGCTTCCCTGCCAAACAATGTAGTCCTAACAGAATCACCTGCCCCTAACCAGAGAGAAACGTGGGAACACACTAAGGTTCAAGTCCCCATCATTCCCCTACACGCATTGCAATGAAGGGAGGGAGCCCAGCATTTTTGGGGGGGTCCTCTTCCGCGGTCAACCTGAGCACTGCATTCCGAGCACGCAGGAGACACCTTGAGAATGAATTCAGGTGTGTCTATAGAGGCTACCCTTTTGGAGGTTGTTTTAAACTGGTCTGTCCGGCTCCAGATTTTTCAGCCCCCCCCCCCCCCGCTAAAAGATTCTTTCTAGGTTGAAGACGAAAATCCAACCACCAAACACTAAAAACCTAAAGACTTCAACCGAATGGCTGACAAACATCCACGAGGGACACCAAACAAAAACAACGCCTGCGGTTCCACGAAACAAACCAACCAACTTTGCTTGCAATCGTCGCCTGGCACCTTAGGACATCAGACGTTTCTTCCCAACCCTTGGTGGCAAAACAAAAATTTGCCGCTGGGTTGCAGCCCCCCAAAAAAACAAGCACGAGAAGCCAGAAAAGAAGAGAAAAAACAACAACGAGAAAACCGGCAAAAACTAAAAGACTCAAAGGCACATGCCAAGAACGCTGAACCTACTATCCCTTTTCAGATCCGAAGCGCTCCTGCAACAAAAGCCCAAGCAAGCGGGACAAAAGCACGCACCTGCTGAGCCTGCTGCGCACAGCGCGCCTCAGGCGAGAACCCTGCAAGCGGGGAACCCTCAACAAAAAAGACAGGTATCTGAAAATTGGGGAATCAAACCAAGTGTGGTTCTCCTGGTTTTCCCCTCAAGCCCAACCACAAGAAAGTCCCCAATACTGGAACCACACCCGATTCTCCATCCGATGTCACCGAAGCTGGCGTGTCTCAATGGCTTCACAAAGGGAACCCCCCGAAATGGGGTTCCTTGCTTACAAGTGAAGCAGGGATCCGGATGCATTATACACCGGATTGCAAGGCAAAGCTTCAATACCTATCAGGTGGTTGGGGAAGGAAGAGGAGGGAAAGCTCTTTGACCCCATATTCACCAACCCTTGTTTATTCATCAGGGATCCGGATGCATTATACACCGATCGAACATGGCAACTTGCAAATGCTGGTGTCCAACTTTATGTTGGTGGGAAAAAAAAAAAACATGTTTCAAATGGTTGCGAAATGTATCTTTTAAGGAGCCCGTTGAAAATACTGGCCTTAAATATACGGATGGTTTCGGGGTATCAATAATGCTTCTGTTTTCACACGAACATTTACGTTGTTGTCCTTCGATGTTTAATAATTATTGTGTCATCAAAATTATGATGTTGCATAAGTAATTCTCAATGTATCTAAAACCGTTGGTTAGTTCTTTATTTGCTGCTCATTGCCAGTGTGTAATACTTGGCTTCGGTTTCCCTTTCAACATGTTCAATATCGTAATATTTGCCGTCCTGAGTTCTATAGTGTCCTCCGTTATAATAAATAGCATTGAATTCACCCCAGTCATCGGTGTAGGCACTCCACTCTTTTATTGAACCATGTCCTCTGCTAATTCTTTGATATACTGTCATTTGTACCAGCTCCTCATCGTCATAAAACCCACTGGTTTTATCAATTCTTCCACCAATAAAGTCTGATGGTATAGGGCTTCTGCCAAGCTATCAAATACTAAACTCTTTTGGCATTTGTTAGTGCCTTCTTCTACTAGTCCGATATGTACATTTGACATCATTACTTTAGCTTTCATATCTTCACGATGAGTACTAGAAATTTCAGATTTCCACAGTTCAACTATGCCTTCATAGTCCACTTCATACACAAAGAACCAAATTGAAAATAAACATGTTCGACATCATTAATAAACGCCTTTACGCACATACCGTATATCAAACTATAGGGTTTGTTGACAAAATAGTGATTTAGCCCCAGTCATTTTTATGAAATAGGCATGGTTCCCCCATATTGCTGAAATCCTGATTGTCATAAGTGGTCCAAGCGTCAAACTCCTTGAATACTGGAATTTGAACCGGTTTAGTTTATTTATGAGTATAAAGCTTATCCTGGTCAATATCCACATGCTCCTCCCTGTCACAATGAAAGTAATGAAATTTGCCAGTGGGCACTACGGTCCTGCAACGGTTCAAAACGTCTACATCAATTTCATTATGGTAGGATTTATGTAATGGATTAAATAATGACTTGCTAAAATCAATAACTGCCTGTGACATTTTCTGTTATATGTGCTCTCACTTTGTACTGTTATATGTGTTCTCACTTTGTAATGTTATACATTACGTAATCGGTATTTTCTTGATCTTAAATTGAAAACATTAATTCTGAGATGAGACAAGCCCTGAATGTTATGTTAGGGTCGGTCATACCCCTTCTGTCTTGCCTGACAGTACAATTCCACTAAATTATGTTTGTTGTAAATCATGGTGTAATCATCATGTTCAGTGTGCTTCAGTATATTATTCAGGTTTGTCAATCATGATGCACTTAATGGGTTCGTCCCTGTGATTTAAAAACTCATTAGAAGCCTTGACATCAATATTATATTAGTTATTTTCCTAATTTTAGTCTCAATGCTTTTAAGTCCTTGTTCAATGTGTAGATATGAGCATTCTTTACTAATGCGAAACATGTTTTCATATGTGTGTCCTTTTTAGGTGGGTCAAATGAAACAAAAATCAGGTTGCCTACAACATCAAATATTCTGGCTGTTATGTTATATTCCTTAAATACCTTTGCCATGTCTTCTATTGAAGCTCCATCATTCTTAAATTATTCATCTGTTTTGCCTATTGGTTTAAGCACCTTTTCTCTGATCATTCTTTCATTCTGTCCTCCTTTCCGTAAAAATCAGGACTACGTCAATCACTTAGAGAATTCATTCGGCCATGCGCTCTCATAAAGAGGAATCGCCCAAAACCATTGTGTAAAAATTGGGCAGCCCCATGCCCCCAAAGAAAAGGGTGGGTTTGCTTCTGGTTTCCCTTTCAGGCACCCTTCAAAAAAGGAGGGAACCGAGCCTCAACAAAAAAACCAACACCCGTCCCATCGCTCGCCTCCTGCTGCCGCAGCTGGTCCTTCAGATGCCGGCTCTCCAACGCTGCCTCCAGCAAGCACTCTCACTTCCGGCGCGGGCGGACAACCCATCCAAAGGCTCCCTGAAAAGCTTAAGCTCGCCCATTTGGCGTTCTTGACGGGTGCAAACATGTGGAGGCGCCGAGTACCGAACAGCACAGAGCGACGCGGACAACGGATTCCGCCTCCTCCAGCAAATGTCTCAACTCACGCTCCTGCCCAGCCTGCAAAAGAAAGGCGCAAGTCAATATTGGCGCATCTCTCAGAACAGAGCTGGAAGATGTCAAACCGTCCCAGCTCGGTTGCTTTCTGCTCCCCTGCTAAAAGTTTAACTTTTAGTGGTTTAGTGGAAAACCCCTTAGTTGGCAAAAGGTTAAAGTCCTAACAGCCCTTGGCAAAATGCACCCAAGCCAGGTCAGGTTCACTTCAAGGCCGATCGACGTTCACCCTTCGACGATCGGCACCAGTGGGGAGTGGTAGGGTTTCATCCCGGTTTACGTGTAGGGCTTCATCCCAACTGGTGCGATTTCGACTTCCCCCTTGGGGACAATTCCACAGCATAGGTGTCCTTCGGCAAATAGATGGGTTTCCCTGCTAGAGTCGATGAAACCACCAGGTAAACCAGAACCCGTCGATTTTTCTCTTATCCAAAACCACCAAAAAGGACACCAACCAGGTAAATGGAACCAAACCCATCCAAACCGGTGGAACCCATCGATGCTTCTCCTCCAAAACTACCCTAAAAAGGACACCCATGTCTTCACCTGAGCTTCCCGCCGGTTGCCACTGAGCCTCAACTCCTCGCGATTCTTCGACTCGCTTCACCTCCGCAGGTTGAAAGACGTGTCCAATCCACGCCAATCCACGCCAATCGACCACAGGGAGGCAGGATAGACTTAAACCCAGGGGTTCTTTCTCGTTTTGGGGGGAATGAATCATGGGTTTAAGGAAAAACCCTGGGGTCAGAAAGTAGTAGCCCGCCTGACCTATCCAAAGCAAGGGCCTGTGCTGTTATTTTTTTCCTTGAGGGGGGGGTGGGGCCAGGCTAGCCAAAGGTGGCTGAATTTGATTCTCTGGTTCCACCACCCTGAAGCAAAAAACCACGCACTGGAAGCGAATTGTCTTTGTTTGCTTTAACATTTTCTCAAATGGATTGGACGAAATGCGAAGTTGGGCTCTCAATGTTGTCGCGACAAGCCTGCCTCCTCGCTCCGAATGGGTGTCTTTTGTTACATGGCACGCCAGTTTAAAAGGAACACCGCCATTTTGGGGGCCTGAAACAAGACACGCCCAGATCACTTGATGCGAGGGGATCTAGCTGGCCAGACTCGTCTTTTTGGCTTCCCCTGCAAACCAAAGGGCGTCCATACAACAAAGGGCACCCGCATGGGTAAAGACTTTGTTTTGATGGCGTGAGGAATGTCCTGATTCTGTTCAACATGTTTAGTCAACCCACAAATGCAACATGTATATTTATGTTTGCTTGGCTGCTGCCAAGACCCCTCTGCACCAAGCATTTATCACTTTTTGTTGGTCCAATTCGGAGAATCCGACCTGTTTCAACCAACAAGTTAAAGCCCAAAGATCCGTTACCAAATTGCAGTCAAGCATTAACTCCATAATGGGTTTTCCAGTTGGTGTCCATAATGAGTTTTCCATTGGCCATAAGCTTTGCAGGCCCCGGAAAGCAAAAATCCACATCCCCGGTGTCAACCGAAAGATCTCGCATCCAATACCATGCAACCAACAAGGCTACCTCATGTCTTTGCGCTGACCAAAGATTTGGACCCCCAGAGTGGTCCGGAGAAAGCGTCCTTGAAGCCGCACCAAATCAAAGACTCCCTTCCGATCGAGTGGCTTGCAAAGGTGGCCAAACTTCTCGCTCGTTAGAATGGAACCCGAAACCCCAACAAAAGAATTCAACTGAAGTCCCCCAGCCCCAGAACTCCAACCCCTAACAAGGTGCAACTGAAGTCAGAACTCCCCAGAACATTCCTCCTTCAAAGTCCCACAAAACCCAACTGGAGTGAGAAAAGGCGAGCCCTTCAAAGTCCCAAACCCATGGATCAGACTCCCAAAAGCCTCGGATCGAAGAAACCTTCGCGCTGGGAATTCCCACCTCTGGCACGTCATGTTTATGATTCAATGATTCAAGCAAGGCCCGGCTCTTAAACCGATAGGCGATACTTGGGTGTGCCAGGTTCTTTTCTTCTTCTTCTTTCTTTTTGAGGGGGGGGGGAATTCGGAAATTGTGGGGTTTCCTTTTGTTTCCCGTGGAAAAAGCCACAAAACAGGGGTACCCGCAAAAAAGCCACACCCATTTTGCTCTGGAGGAAACACGCCGATCGCGGACAGCGACTTTGGCTGGTGTTTGGCTCGATTCCAGAGACGGGAAGGACATTGGCGCAAGCCGGCATGAAAGTTGGACCCTCAATTCGGCAAAACGCGCTTCCCAAAGGGAACTCTGAGGTCTTTCAAGAAGTCCACAACCCCATTTCACCCGCCTACAAAAGGACACCTTACGGGAAAGACAGGGTCTTTCCACCAACAACCCGGCTCAACCAGATCTTTAAAAGGCTTAGGGCTTGGCTTCTGGTGCAAGAAGGCCAAATCTGCACCGAGCTTCTGTTCGTCCATATAAGCGAGGGACTCCAAAAGGGAAATCTTCATGTCCCTCTGGCCTTTCCAAAAAGGTACTATCCCCCAATACCATTCTTTTTCAGGGTATGATGTCCACCGGCTACTAAAACAGTTGGTATTTATCCTGGAAAGCCAGGTTTTCCAAAAACAAACTTTAAGAAAGCAGCTTATTTGGAGTTAGGGTAGTTTTGACGCATCCCTGCAAGAAGTGAATGAATTGGTTGCTAGCGGAAAGGGAAGATGATGGAAACCCCAAAAGGCAAAAGATCAGCTCACTTCCTGTGTGGATTGGCCGCACATGTCTGAGCTTGTTGTTTACCACTAAACTTGCCTTCCTCAAAACATCCATTTGCTTAAGCCCCTGAAAAAAAAAAAAGTGCTAGATTCCTTTTAAACCCAACAGGGCGATGTTTTTTAAAGCAAAAAACAAAACAAACGTTAAGCAAATGGAAGAACAGTGACTGAAGTCCGAAACGTGTCCTGGGCTTATGTGAGCGATTTCCGCTTCAGCGCCATGCTCTTCCCCGAAAGGACTGGCTACGTGCCCTTCCCTGCCCATTGCGAAAGGCTCGGTCACTCGCGATGTAGGCCATCGAATTGCGCCCTTCGAAGCTTGAAGGTCTACTCAGTTGTTCAGTGACCCTGGAAAAAAAAGGGAACCCTTTTTTGGGAAGACAAGTTTAGTGGGGCAGCCACAAAAAAAATGGGAAACAGGGAGCCACTGAACAACCGAGTCTAGGGGTAACTTCGATTTCCATTGGGATCTTGTGGATCATCTCCTAGGAAGCTTTTGTTTCGGCTTCTCTCAAGACTCGAAAAGTACCTTCCAGTGCGTTCTTCTTTCCAGGGATCCTTCTTTCTAGAAAACCACCAAAAACCCGGGGGAAATGGCGATCAGTTTTTTGAAAGGAACGATGGCTGAAGAGAATGGGGAATCAACCCCTAGAAAAGGGGTCAAAGTCGGGTTCGAACTCGAATCCGTTTGGTACCCACTAAGAAAAAACATATTTACCATGGAAAATCATGAATTTCAAAAAAATACAAACTTAGAAGGTATTTTGAGATTAGGTCAAAGGGAACCCAAGAGCCTACCAACTATTTCTCGTCGATTCGGAACCAATTCCTACGTTGAGAGCCTCGTCTGTGCACCAGTGGGCATTCGGAGGAGCAGTTTGCCCGTCCAAAAAAAGAGCTGCTCAACGAGGTGTGGCCAGCTTGGCACCACATCTGCACGCGTGCTTCACTCATCTCACTAGTCATGTTGTCGCCAAAACCCCGAAGAGGGTATTGCTTTTATCCATAACCTGACTTGTTGAGTCCAAGACCCATGCGGGTTGCCAGGAACTTCGTAACCTACAAACAGGAGTCGCGTAAAACTGGACTGTCCTCAAATCTCCTGCTAAAAGACTTTTAGTGGCTCAGTGGAAGAAAGCTACCTCTAAACCAACTAAAAAGCTAACATACCTCAGGAACCGGATGCCAGTAGAGCGGCTAGAATAAGGGTACCAACTTTTTCTTCTGTAGTCTATTTTAGTAAGGAACCCTCCCCCAAAAAGGGAAACAGGGCACTACTGGGGGACCTAGATGACAAGACGCCACGTGCTCAGCCCCGCACACCTCATATCCCGGCCCCACTCGGCCGCTAGGCTGGGTTCTTCACTTTGTAGGACTTGGAGAGCGTGACCCAGCCCGTCAACGGAGCCATCCCCGGCGCAGCCGCCTTCCGACCAACCGAGGATCAATCCCATCGGAGCCCCCAAAGATGAAGAGGTCTCATCCGGTTCAGGTTGCGCGCTTGGACCCAAAAGGCGGAAGGGACTGTCTGGATTTCCCCTGATCAATTTCCTGGTGTCCATGGAAACGATCGCCACTTTTGGAGTACGCTTTTTGGGAAATTGCTCGGACACCCTGTCCACAGCGTCCTCTTGACGCGAAAACATCTACCCAACATCCTGTGTCCGATGGCATCTACCCTCTCAAACGCCGGACACCTCACCTTGAGGACCCCCGAGGAGGAAAAAGGAGAAACACGGACCACGTGTATTTCTTTCGCGGCGGAAATTGATTCTTTTGTTGTTGTTGTTTTTCCGCTAAGAAAGAAGCCTAGGTCCTCCAGTAGAGAGATCATAGAATAAGGGTACCCTTTTTTCTGTAGTCTATTTTAGGGGAACCCTCCCCCCAAAAAAGGGGAGAGAAAGGGCACCAATTGCTGGGGGATCTAGCTAAACAACTCCAAAACCTCGGCTGAGGGCGTCGCCGAGATGAAGTTGGGGCGCTTCTTGCCCTGCCAGGTAGGAAACAGCTGCAAGCAGAGCTTGAAGCCACCGAACTCCACGTGCATCTTCTCCTCCTGGGACGCTTTTGTTTCGGCTTCTCTCAGGACTCGAAAAGTACCTTCCATTTACTTCTTCTTTCCAGGGAGCCTTCTGAGGGACCGAGAAGCCCGGGGAACGGATCGATCCGGTGTTGGGAAAGAACGGTGGTTGAAAAGAACGGGGTTGATAGACGGGCGGTGTGCTGGGTGTACAGTCTACCTTGGGGTAGACTCAAAAAAAAAAGGTTTGGTGTTCCGGGGCGGCTTCCCATTTGCTCACCCTCTAGAAGCAGGAAAAGAAAAAGAAATCAAACCAACTAAGAGGTACCTCATTGATAAACAAAAAAGACGAACCAATTCAAACCAACTCAAAAATACCTCAGTGATGCAGCTTGTCTCAAAAGGTGATGTGAATCAAACTCTCCAAGGAGACATCGAGAGGGACAATGCATCGGGAACCTGGGCCCCGGGTGTTCCAAGTTAGCGGGTTGGTGACCGTTCGGTTGTCATGTTGACTGCATATGAATCCACCCCTGTTTATTAATACGGGGGTGTTCCCCTCCAACAGTGATGATTCCCCACGAAAACAGGGACACCCCCATACTAATAAACAGAGGTTGATTCATATGGGGTCAACATTAACCCCCGTCTCCCGTTCAGTGGGAGACTAACTCTGCCAGTGGCTTAGAAGGCTAACCACCACGTGCTTGGCCAAAGATCCAAGTACTCAGATGGCCATGGGTCAAAATCCAAATCGTACCCCCAGTGAACATCCCAATCCCCACTAAACTAGGTTCTAAAATGGGTGGTGCACCTACCCCAACATGGGATCGCATTGGTTTTGACCCACAGCCAGATGTCTCCAAGGCTTTGCACCCAATGCTCGGCTTCCTCTTTGCCAAGCCACGCACCCAAGTGCTTCTGCAGAAATCGACGCGCCCGAAGGCGAAACAAATCTAGGCCAAACACTCCAAACAGCATGGGGGCCAGGACCATTTCATTGGAACGAAACGATAAGGGAACAAGTTGTGAATCGGGATCCACTTCTGTGAGTGGCTAGGGAAACCAAAAGAACCCCCCCGTCCAAATCCGTGAAAAAGCCACCCCCTGCCGGCCTGCGTCCACAAGGAAGTGCCTAATTTCAATTTGGAACCACCTCCACAGTGGTGGACAATATCCCCACCTAAGTGATGTCTCCCTGTTCAAGGTCACACTTGGACCCTTCAATCATTGCGAGCCTGCGAATAGGCGCGGTAAAGGGGGGTGGAAAAAGTAATTCCCATGATCAAATGCTAAGCCATGGGGCGCCGATCATGCCTCAAAATGCAAAGCTCATCAGACTGGGCATTTGTCAAAACCAGCGCCTCCAAATGGTTGGAATGTTGGCCTCCTGATCCGTTCAAGCACTTGACCTTGACCCTCTTTTGCCCCCGAAAGGTTCTTGACGCAGCATGCGCCGTGAAACGACTCATTGATGCCACATGCCACCGAATGGGATAGCATGGCGTTGCTTTGCAAGGTGATACAACTACACCTATAGCTACTCTGAATAACAGCCATTGGCCTGTCCTACCAAGCTTCGGATAGAAACTGAGACGAAAATTGTTACCCGACTCCCGAACTCTGAACAATGGGGTCCATCCCCAAAGAAAAGGACCCATTGTGACCCATTCACCCGCAAACTTGCGAGCCATCCTTCGATGCGAAGTCCGAAAATCGAAAACGTGGTCACTGGAGCTGATCAAATTACTAGTCCCTCGCAACCCAAAACCCTCATATATTCGGTCCAAGAAGTCCCTACAAACTACCCTTCCATTGTCGCAGGTTCCCAAAACTTCCATCTGAGGTACACCATCTAAGCTTCCAGAATCAAGCTTACCTCTTTCCAGAATCCGAGGTGGAAGAATCCGATGTTCAGATATTGCTTCATGTGATCCCAAAAACAAATCGCCTCGGAGATGCCAGCGAAAAAGTCTCTATCGACGGATGCGGCTTCCGAATCCACGTCCAGCTCCTCCAGTCGCCAGGTCCCATCTTTCGTGTCGGTGTGCAGTACGCCCTTTGCGCCGAAGACCAGCCATCCGCTCACCTGGCGACAAGTGGCTGGTCCTCATACCGGAGGGTTTTTTTTGTTTTTTCTTTTTCAGTACCCCCCCAAAAAAGGGTTTTGGGTTTGGTGAAAACGGGGGGGGGGGGTTGTCAACTACAGATTCTCTGCACGTACCTTCCCCATTCCGTTCAGGGATCCTTCGTTTGCCGAACAACCGGGGGCCCGAAAGACGCGATTTCTGAACAGAAGGATGGGTGAATGGGAAACCGAACCAAGATTCGACTAATCTGATATGAGGCACTTGGAACCTACGACCCTTTGGCCTAATTGAAACCTCTGGCGCTTCCTCTCCGCAGGGTCTCTTTAAAACAGGGGCGGAAACCCTCGAAGAAGGAACCACAGTGTAGTTCTGAAGGTTGTGAAGGGGGTCATTTTGAGGCCTCTTTTTTTTTGGGGGGGGGGCTCGGCGGAATCGCGGATTCGGGTCGAGAACCTGAATCATTTTGGCGGGAACTCATGCCCACCAACCACTGGGCTGGCACGGGCATGCAGTTTGAAGCAGTTTTGAAGCCGCTCCGGCGCTGGCGCATTAAGCCTGCCACGTGACCCGACGAGCCGAACCCTGGACAGGGGGCATTATTTTGACTGTTTCTAGGGGGTATCAAAGTCACAACATGGGGCTGTTTCCCTTTAACCCACCACTAGGGGGGTGACTTTGATCATGGTAAAACAATGGGGCCAGCTGGCTGGCAATCCGTTTCTGGGCGAAAAAAAAACCGAAGTGGACAACTACGGCTGTTGAGATCTGTGCACACCGTAGCTGCCAAGTGTAACGCGGCAGAACTCTCACCACGGGCGCGGACAGTCTTACCCTTCGTGTTCCCAGAGAACGGCCTGGCAGGCCGCGCACTAAGCCCTGAAATGAAGCGGTGTCATTGAAGCGGTACACTACGCACTTCAGGCATAGGTGTCCTTTTAGGGCAAATAAATAGATGGATATCCCTGGTAGATGATTAAACCACCAGATAAACCAGGGCCATCTATTTTTCTGCCGAAACAACCAAAAACGACACCTATGACTTCAGGCTGCCACGTTTCGCGGCTGTCTGTCACAAGCTCTGTCACAAGCTCTGTCACAGCTGTCTGCCAGTTTCTGTCACGTCGGCGGGCGGGCGATCCGGTTGCGGCCGGATGTCGCTTAAAATCTACCAACCCCAAAGCTGCTGGGTGGGGAATGCAGTGCTGCATTGCCGTAAATCTCTCAAGGGGACCCAAAACTGGATGTCGGCGTTTCCTTTGGTTTTCAGACGAAAAGAAACAAGGACACCAATCACTTTGGGGTTCCCCTATTTTGAGCCACACCCATTCGTGGCTGTTGGCATCCCACGGACCGCGCACTTTCCTCGCCGAAGGCTCCAAGAGCTTGCCAGATATAGGAAAGAAGCCCCCGATTAGCTTCCTCTGGAGCGGAAAGGCACCTGCTGTTTTTTTTGTCGGAAACCATAACTAGGACCTCCGGTTAGTACGGGTACCCTCTCCAGCACCGCCTCGCGAATCCCGAAGCAAAGCGGGAAACTGGCTGGTGTCCCTTCAACCTACCACAGCTAGGTCCTCCAGTAGAGAGATCTTAGAATAAGGGTATCCGATTTTTTGTGTAGTCTATTTTGGTAGGGGAACTCTCCCCCCAAAAAGGGTGAGAAAGGGCACTACCGGGGGGCTTACCGAAAACCGGAGTGAGTTTGCGGGGGTCCGCCCAAAAAAAGAGACAGCACCTCCTAGTGGAAGGGTCTTCTAAACTAGAGTCTACTGTTCGGGGGATGGCGGTTTCTCCAAAAAAATGGAAACCCACGCTGGACGGGGCCGGCCCATTTTGGGAAACACATCTCCAGCTCGCTCGCGCCTTCCCCTTAGCCGTGTTGTATTCCTGGAAAGGCGGGGGGGCTTCTCAAGGGCGCACTTCCCATGCGGCCGGAAAGGTCCGGGAGCTTGCGATTTGGCGACCATTTTGGGGGATTGGTGAATTCACCACCCATTTTGGAACCTATTTTAGCGGGGATTGGGATGTTCACTGGGGGTACGATTTGGATTTTGGCCCATGGCCATTTACACTTGGTTGCTGTTGACCCCCCTGCAAAAAGTTTAACTGTTTGAGGGTTTGGTGGAAAACGCCTTGATTTTCCAAAAGCTGAAGTCTACAGTGCTCCAACCCCAAAAAGTGACCAAAGTCCAGCACCTCTTTGGGCAAATTGCTCCGGAAATTTGCCCGGCCCAGGGCGTGAACCACAGCAACCAAAAGTACCAAGTCCAGGAACTGGGTCTATAGGGTTTAGGGTTTCTTGGTTGACGTTGGGTTTGGGGAGCAAAACTTCTCAAATTTTAGCAGCTAAGTGGGGATTTCAAAGACTAAACCACAATAAGCAAAAATGCAAAATGTTTCCCAACGACAACCATGGTTTAGGGCTTGGTTGGCCTGTTGGTTTTTGGTATGGGATGTTGGGCTGTGGTGGGCTGTTAGGTTGTTGGGTGAAGCTGTTGGCTCAGGGAGTGTCCCAGAATTTGGCCAAGCCGCCAAAGGCTGCTCAACTTCTGGTTTCCCTGAAGAACTGCCGACGAAAAGGGCGCCGTTTCCCCCCCAATTTGGGAAACCCCGAAGCATCCCCGTGAACATCCGCCCAAGAAAACACCACGGAGACCAGGCGAGGGATCGATCACAAATGCAAATCGGCGGTGGCCGCAGGTTCTTGGAGCTATGGATGCTAAACTACAAAGCTAGGCTTGTAAGGCAGGTGCCCCATATACTGGCATGTGTTTAATTACTATGATCAAAGTCACCCCCTAAACCGTCAAAGCAATAACCCCAGTTATATACGGGGTATATGTGCTCCTCTAAAGCCCATATTTGAAAATGCCCTTGAAAGGTGCTTTGGCAAAGTGATTTTGTTGAGGAACCTTGACGTTGATAACCCGAAAAATGGCCCAATAGTTGAGGGCGTTTCCTCCTCGGCCAAAACACCACAGGCCACTAGCAGGCGCGATACTGGGTGGAGGTTTGCCTGCATAGTAATCGGTCCGATAGCCATTTTACCCACTCAAAACTCAGAATGCTTCCAACAAGCACCAACCAAAATGTGATCCTGTTGCAAACCAATCAAATGGCGGCGCTTCGAGGCAAGCCAGCGACCAAGCGACCAAGACCCTTGACTTGTGCTTCAACCAAAAGGGTTGAACAACTTTCTATATGTGCCTCACTATCCAGATTGAACAAAACATGTCCCTTGTAGAACCTTCGCAAACCACCAGCTTACACTGCGGGCACAGCTTTGCCAAACGGAAGACTCCAGCGGGCGGCGTAAGGCGTACAGCCCGAAGTGAAGCGACGGCATCGGGGCGAGAAGGATGCAATCGAGCTGCTAACATCCAGGACCTCGGTGTGGGATTGGCATTGCCGAACAGCCACGCGTGCCATGTCTTTGCGTTTGGTCTGACAGAAACCACCCCTGGTTTTCCGAACAAAGAAACAAACAAACAAACAAACAAACAAACAAACAAACAAACAAACAAACAGCCATGGCCAGCAACGGCTTCGGTTTTCTTTTTGGCTTCCCTTAACCCCCCCCCCCCTCCCTTGTTTTCCGAGCGTCAAACCGTCCCCCCCAACAAACAAACCGCCATGGCCAGCAACGGCTTCGGAAATCCCAAAACCGACAGACCGACCGAAGGGCGCGTTTATTATTGGTCTTATCGAGGCGCCGGAAGCCCGCGGCGTGCCACGCCCCCAGCTCCTCGCAGGAGGCCAAGTCCCAGCCTAAGCGAAGCGAAGAGAAGCCCCGAAGCGCGCGGAAGCTGGGCGTCACGTGCCCAGGACTTGTTTGTTCTTTTTTTTTTTCTTCGGGTCACTCGATGTTTCCTCGCCATGACCCCCAGAAGAAAAAAAAAGTCATAGCCCCCTGATTTTGGGTTTACCTAGAGTCATAGCCCATAACCAGAAAAAATCACTCATAGGTTTCTGATTTTGGGGGAATGATCCCATTGGACGATATGGCTGTGGTCAAAAATGGATGTGACCTTAGTTAAGGGAAATCAGTTTTGAGGTGGTTCCCGATTCAAAATGTTTAGAGTGAGAAAGATCACATTATTTCTCGTACTGACACAGGGCTATCCGTTTCACTGACCCCCTAAAAGTGAATAGCTTCCGGGATGACTGGACTACCTACCACGAAATCAACAAAAGACTGGAAATCCAACCACGAAACCAACAAAAAGCCTAAAAAATCTGAGGACATGGAGGTTTGAGGAGACACATTTTTGGGCATTTGTCTGGGGGATCCTCTCAATCAGATCTTCGTCGTGTTTCTGCTTCGTTTTGTTGTGTTTAAAAAAAATAAGGTTGCACTGGCCCATATATGGGTCCTTAAACATGAGGGAAGCGTCAATGGATATTACGTTCGAATAAACCATCCTTGCATTTCGGCGCTTCTTTTAGCTTCCCTTAAAACCAACCTAGCACATCTGGGTGTGGGTGTGGATGTGTATGCGTGTGTTGTTTCAGGCTCGGTACCCCCTGAAGGTTGGTTTACCAAAATGCTTCAGGGTGGCCTCCTTTCGTTTTCTGGGGGATCCTCTGGATCAAATGAGCTTTGGACTTCTGTCCGGCAACATGGGTGCACCCGTTCGGTCAGTTTACGACAACAAGCGGGTCTCTGCCAGGTTGCTGAGGGCTGACTCCTGCGAGGCGAAATGTGGAAACCCAAAAGGGCCCAGCGACAAAAGTAACAAAACACACACTCCCAAAAGACGGATCTCCTTTGTCCTTTTGGTCTCCCAATCAAACCCCAATATTGGCGTTCCTTTTGGTTTCCCAAAAGTTTCCCCAAAAAACTTGCTGATGCGATAGGCAGGGAATGAGAAATGGAATGATCCTTACAAACCATCCAACTTGTGGTTTCCTTGAAGGGACCCCAAAACGGTTCATGTTCACATTCCCTACTGAGCACCAGCAAGTGACCTACATAGCGCACACACTCATTTGGGTATGTGTCTTCTTCTTCTTCTTCTTCTTTTTTTTTTGGGGGGGGGGGGGGGGGTAAAATTGTGCTCTTCTTGGCGTCCCTTTAGGCCAACCTAAGAAGACTTGGCTGGATTTGGGTATTTGGACAAAAGAAGGGCCCCCTGGTGAACCTCGTGCACTCACTTGCCGTTTCGGGGCCTGGAAATGAAAGAAAGCGATCACCTGGCCCAACTCAGGGAAACCAAACGGTGGAATCCGGCCGCTTCGCTCTAAGTGAGCTTCGAGGATTCTGTAAGGGTTGGGCTCTTAGCATCCTAAAGACTCAACGGGCACAGTTTTAAACTTGCTGGTGCGATAGGTAGGGAACGACAACCAGTTTGTTGGGTAGGAAACCAAATCGATTGGATGGTTTGACTCGGGGTCATTCCAACTCATTCCCTGCACCAGCAAGGAAATCGGACATGTGCACCTTTGACCGATGTGAACGTCCCAACCCGATGTAAGCATGAGGCTTTCCTAGGCTTCGTGGGCGATGTCGGCGATGTTTCACCCGACTCTGCATAGAACCTTGAAGAAGAGCAGTGCCCATTTCACCCATTGGCCAGGTGGTTCCATGATGGTTATGTTTACAACACCCTTAAAATCCCATCCAGCCAGGTAGTACAACCTACACAAAAGGCCATCTTTGGTGTCCTCTTGGGCTGAGGGATCTCCTGGTGAGAGGTTTCTCTGAATGCTTCGTGTCGCTTGTCGCTTCATGTCGCTTCCATGCATGACTCACTTGGTTTTTGAGGACCTAGACAAGGTTCACCTTTCGGGACCTTTCCTAGGTCCTCCAGTAGAGATCTTAGAATGAGGGTACCTCCCAACCAAAAAAGGGGAGAGAAGGGGCCCGTAGCTGGGGGACCTAGTTTCCTAAGAGCGGTTGCCGGAAAGGTGACCAGGCCCGTTTTGAACAAAGATGAGACAGCGCTGCCAATCGCCCGCGGTCTGCTCTCGCTCTTCGCCTTCGCCTTCTTCCAGGTCCGCCCACCCTCTGCGACCTCCTCGGATGGCAACGGAAAACAGCTAGACTCAGTGGCTCTCAGCCTAAGGCTTGACAATTGGGTGCGAAGTGCAAGGGACTGTTTGGTGGACATCATTTAGGTAAGGGTTCTTGCCCAGCAACCATTCTTTGGGACAACATGCGCCCTGTGAATTATATGTTTTAGTTGTTTTGCGGCTCAACCGATTGGCCCCTGGATTCTCTGGAACTCGCCGAACCCAGGAAGTGGATCATCCACTCGCCCAACACATAGGTCAGGCAGAAGGGTTTGACTGCGCGTATGATTCGCGGGTGTGCTTCGGGGGTATGATTTGGAGGTATGACTCGCTGTAGCAGCAGTAACAGTAGTAGCAGTAGCAGTAGCAGTAGCAGTAGCAGAAGTAGTAGTAGTAGTAGTAGTAGTAGCAGCAGTAGTAGTAGTAGTAGCAGAAGCAGTAGCAGTAGCAGTAGCAGTAGCAGAAGTAGTAGTAGTAGTAGCAGTAGTGGTAGTAGTAGTAGCAGAAGCAGTAGTAGTAGTAGTAGTAGTAGCAATAGCAGAAGTAGTAGTAGTAGTAGTAGTAGCAGTAGTACTAGTAATAGTAGTAGTAGTAGCAGAAGCAGTAGCAGTAGTAGTAGTAGCAGCTGCAGCAGCAGCAGCAGCAGCACTAGTAGTACTAGCAGTAGTAGTCGTAGTAGTTGTAGTAGTAGTGGTGGTGGTGGAAGTGGTAGTAGTAGTAGTAGTAGTAGTAGTAGTAATAGTAGTAGTAGTAGTAGTAGTAGTAGTAGCAGAAGCAGTAGTAGTAGTAGTGGTGGTGGTGGAGGTGGTGGTAGTAGTAGTAGTAGTAGAAGTAACACGACGAAAGAAAGACAAACCCATATAGCACCGCCAACATGACAGACAAGCCACTCGCCACCGCCCCGAGAAAGAACAAAACAATGTCTTTTCGTGCGGCAAGCCCGCGCGCCTGCGCGATTCGCCGCAGCTCCGGCGGCGCATCTTGGCCCGTGGCCTCCAAATGCTCCAAGAGCTCCTCTCTCTTAGGACTTGGGGGAGTGGGGGGATGCGGGGGGGGGTGGTTGGGGGTGTTGGGGGGAGAAGGGTGCGGAGTGGGAGGGGTTGGGGGGGGAGCCGGGGGCGCTCGTTCTTTGAGGCGAAAGGTAATCGAGGGTTCCTTGCCCCGTTGAAAGAATGGCAAGGACCCTGTTTGAGGGGTCCGAATCGTATTTTGAGACACCCCCATGGCTCCTGGTGGCAATTTCATCAACTTCCGGTTGCCGTCCCGACGTGCAAATCACAGGGTTCGAATGTTTGGCTCACAAGCGAGCGGAATCCGCTCGAAACTGCCAGAAGTCTTGAAACCGTGAACCACCCCCAAACTCCAAATACCCTCTTTTTGAACGTATGTTTTGCATGCCAAATACCTCCTGTTTTCGTAAAGGGTTGACGCGATAGGAAAAAAGCGGGTATTCGGAGTAGGGGGCATGGTTTGCAATGAAAGCCAACGAATCTTGGGCCTGACACAGGTTTGGCAGCAAAAAAAGGCACGGCCGGAGCAAGAGGTGCAACCCTAGGTTCAACCCCCCCGAAAAGAATGGCAAGGACCCAATTTAGATGATGATCATCCTTAGGTAAACAATTGTGGCTATGACAAAGATGCAGGTAAACAATGAAAGGCAAAGCAGGTGGATATCTGAACCCCTTTTTTTTAATGGTGGTTTGAATCCCAGCAGAGATGCAGGTAAACTGAAAAACAAAGCAGCCCAAAGGGGAACCAACGCTTCTGGGTGCCCCTAGCTTTGACATGTAGGCTGGTGCAGAGGGAAGCCAATAAGGAAACCCAGCCACTATCCTGACCCCAGAAAGCTAAAGTGTAAAGCTCCAACCAAATAGTAGCCAAGTTGACACACGGGGGCGGATGGGCCTTACAAAGTCGGAACTCAGGAGTGAGCCAAGAAGGCACCACGCCCAAAGGAGAAACACTTGACCCATACCTTCGCCATGCGAACTCACCGCCACTCGCCACTCGCCACTCGTCCTGCGCCATCTGCGGCACGCAGTTGGCGTATTCGAAGAAGGAGATCGCGTGGCCCTGCGCTGAACACGCGAAAACAAAAAGTGCGTAGGTGTGGCCCGTTTGAGGCGAAACGAACATAAACGCCATGGATAAACAAAAATGTTATCAAAAGGTTTTTCAACCAGGGGTAAGGTCCTTCTTTACCAAAATTGTTATTTGGTTTCCTTTCTGCTTGGGGAGAAAGGTTCTAAAAACCACGTGTTGGTACCTGGAAACAAAGAGCTGGTACCCTTTTCAGGCTTACTTTTCAAGGAAAACCACTGGGAAAACCGCAAAATTTGGGGGCTCCCCATATTATGACACGTGCATCCATCTCCGTGCGGCCATTGCGCGGCTTTTTCTGGACCTATTCCAATCACACCAATCATCGATGATCTTGAGAGCCCCTAAGCGGCTCTTTGCTGGCTGTAGGTTGGATTTCCTTGCCCCGGCCGAAAGGAATGCTGGCTCCAAGCTGTGGCGAAACCTTTCTTCCTGGGCTTGTGGTTCGGGCAGGTTGGTTGGTCCCTTGGCTGGTTTGTCGGTTTCTTGGTTTGGGCGATCGGTTGGTCAGCTCCGTTGGCCCAGTCCGGTCAGGTCGGATCGGTCGGCACGTCAAATTCTGGGCGTCGATCCCTGGCAAGAACCTCACTGGTTGAAGTCGGGCTCCGGCGTTGGGTTGGTATGGGTTTGTGCAGGCTTGCACCAGGGTGAAAGCAAATGCCACAATTCTGTGGGCAAGTAAAAAGGGGGCAACTAAACAAAATCGAGGAAATGTGCCATCCACGGTCAATTGCATTTTTAGGACTGACAGTGGGCTTGGGTGGGGTCAATTTGGTTTGGGCAGTGGCCTTGGCCTAGCTTCAGGGATGTGGCGCGAGTGGGTTGGCAATGCAAGATCAGCGCCAAGCAGCGTCAAATGAGGCCGGTCAGATGTGGTCCCATGCCAAACGGATGGACGGACCCATCGACGAACGAGCGAAACCAACGAGCGAAACCAACGAGCGAAACCAACGAACGAAACCAACCAAGAAACCAAGCAAGCAAGCCACCAAGCAAGCAAGCAACCCAGCAACCCAGCAACCAACTAAACAACCAACTAAACAACCAACTAAGCAACCAACTAAGCAACCAAGCAACCAAGCAACCAAGCAACCAAGCAACCAACTAAACAACCAACTAAACAACCAACTAAGCAACCAACTAAGCAACCAAGCAACCAAGCAACCAAGCAACCAAGCAACCAAGCAACCAAGCAACCAAGCAACCAAGCAACCAACCAACCAACCAACCAACCAACCAACCAAAGCCCATGCCAGGGCTAAGAACAAAGACACCCCTACCCTAGGACAGACAAAACACATGCAGGTAGGGAAACAGTTGTGGGAAAGCAATTTGGGCGACATACCTTTTCCCCCTCTTCTACAGGGTTCCCAGTGTTTCCCCTGCGGAAAAAAAAAAAAAAAAAAAAAAAACTGGCCCACCTGTAACCAGGTGCCGATCGGCGTGCATTTCGTCCATGCACAATATTTTTGTTGCGACCCCCAAAATTGTGGTTTTCCTTTTGGTTGCCCTTAACAACCACAAAAAATGGATACCCTCAAGACTCGGTTGCTTTCTGCCCCCCTGCTAAAAGTTTAACTTTTAGTGGTTTACTGGAAACCACCATTAGTTGGCAAAAAGTGTTATTTCTTGGCAAAATGCACCAAAGTGTTGGTTGCCCTTTAAAACCACAAAACATGGATACCCTCCCACCGACCAACATGGAAGTGCACAGACCCCTGTAGAAAGACTATTTTCCTCTTGGCAAGGGCCCTTGTGCACTTCCATGTTAGTTGGTGAGAGGGTACCTGGGTGGGGCGAAAATGTGGCTTAAACACCACCTTGCCGAGGGAAGAATCATCATAACAAGTGGTTTAAACATGTTTAAACCAATGGGTGGCCCCACCCTAGAGGGTACCCCAAAAGGAGTGCTCGCCGAATCCCCCGGGATGTCTGGCCTCAGTCTCCATCCCCCGGGCTGTGCGGCCAATGCGGTGGATGTAATCATCGATGCACCCGGGCATGTCGTAGATGAAGACGTGGGTCCTCAGCGCCAGTAAACCGAAAGGTCCAAGAGGATTTGAACCATTTCCTTCCATTTGGTTAAGACCCTCGGAAAAAAAAGGAAATTATGTCCAGTAGTGAAAAATTCCTTTTGAAACCAACAAGGGAGGAAAACACATATTCTTAAGCAAATGGAAGTTTCCCTTTGGGATTTGAGCTATCCAGCCCGACCCCAAAGGATGAAACACCTTAGACCATTTTGGGGGCCAGGACCATTTTTTGGAGAGCGCAAAAAAAAGGATTTACCTTTTCCACAAAAAGAACATGCCATTGCCCGAAAGACCCGGACCGAAACCTAAAGTGTACGAGTTGAATTCGCTCAGGGCGAGAAACATAGTTACCCTCGCAAAACAAACAGAGAACCTGCCCGGGAGCTCCTAAACCAGTTTCCTTTTAAGCGGATGCCTGTGCAGCTTCCATGTGTGTTTTGAAAGGCTTGGTCAACAAAATGGCGGGAAATCAGCTTAAACAAACAAAAAAACACGCCGGAACCCAGAGAGGCACCCAAATGGATTACCCCTTTTCTGGCCTGGTTTAAGTTGGCGTCTGACTGCCCAGGTGTGTGTTTTTCTTCCAGCGGCCTGTCTCAGTCGCACGGTTGCCATGGCTCCGGCTTCGAGTTGCCCCTTGGCTTCCCGCCAAAACGCCCACAGATCCGGTTCCGAGAGCCCCAGAACGCTCCATCGATCGCGTTCGTATGCGTTTTCAGCCGGGCGGAACCCGGTCACGCGGCGAAATTTGCCACATGGCTCTGGGCTTTCTTTGAGGGTTTACACGTCTCAAGTTGGAAAGGAAGGAAAAAAACGAAAGGCCAAGCGGCATTCTCGGGAATCCCCGAGTTCGGCGACATACCCACATGCCCGCGTGAGAGAAAAAAGAGCCTGAAGCAGACCCAGTCCGAACAACACGGGCGGATTTTTTTTTTCCCCGTCGGGAGAAGCCTAGAGCAAACTCCAACCACCCCTTGGTATGGCAGCAAAAAAAAAAACGACAGGTTCTCGCGCCCCCCAAATGAACCGAACCCCGAAACCTGAAAAAAAAGAGAAAAAAAAAACCTAACATGCACGGGGCAAAACGATCGACGGGTGGCACCCACAAAAGTCGAATTCGGATTCCCACTGAAAGGAATTCGATACCCCGATCCAAATGAAACAGTTCGGCATAATCCGGGGTTAACATATTATATGAGGAAGAAATGACGGGCAAAAACAGACACACATAGGTCACCTCTTGAAAAACATAGATGCGTTGCCCTTGTGAAAATGGGGCATAAAATCAATCCACCGGCTCCAAACCAGTGGAACGCATCTAATTCTGTCTAAACAAACTAAAAGGATCCAAAGAACCCATATTTTCTCTGCTTTTTTAAAAAGAAAAACAACTAACTCACCAAACCAAACCAAACTAAGCCAAACTCACCTTTCAGACCAACCCAAATTTGAAGCCCCAAGTACCACCAACCCCAAGCCTTCTGAGGCCCCGACACCTTGGGAATGTCGATGCCCCGGCCCAAGACATCCGTGGTCACCAGCACGCGCGCATTCGCCGACGGCCTCAGGTTCCACCCTCAGGGCCTCAGGCCCTCAGGCAGCCGCTTTCAGGCTCCATGTGAATTGGTGGTGTACCCTCTTTCCAGCAACTCTAGGGGTAATATTCCATTGCCTTTCCTTCCAGGGATCCGACACTTTCTAGACGACCACCAAAAACTCTGCAGAAAAAATGGGATCCGGATTTTGAATGGCTGAAAAGAACGGGGCATCAACCCCTAGAACAGTGGAAGACGTTTTTGAGGCTCCAAAAGGAAGCGTCTTCAGACGCATCCCCAGCCATGGTTGGAGCATTCGGATCGAGTCAAACGCGGCCGCTGGGAGAGACTTCGGGAGAGACCTCTGCTGTCCCACTAAAAGCAGTCCTTGAAGACCGGGTGCCCTATAGAAGCCATTTCCTTTTTTTGGTGTTGGGTTCAAAAAAAAAACGTTGCTGTTGTTTTGTCTCGGATTGAAAAACTGGAATAAAGCGTTGGTCGCTCTTTGTTCCAAACCTTCAGGATCCACGACATTGAAAGCCCTGAGTTCTTCATACCATAACTCATGGTGAAAGGGTTGCATCTCCTGCCTCTTGAACCCCCGGTCAGTGCTTTGAGTTCCAGGGTGGATCCATTGGCTGATCCTCTGACAATCTCTTGCGCAACGTGTCGGATCCCATGCCCCCTCCCCCCTGACGGAGGGGGCGACTGGAATGCAGGCTGTTCCAGGGCATGCCTGCTCCCACATGCGGCAACCTCTGGTCAAGGAGACGTCCCACAGAACATCCCTTACGGAAAATCGACGGACCTGTCAGGAATCGCCATCTATTTCTCTACGCAAAAGAACAGGACCTGTCACCTAACTTGACGGGACCTTGGAAGGTTAACCGGTCCATCTTTTAGGACCAAGAAGGGAAACGTGAGTCACAATCAAAACCCGGCATTAAAAAGGTCTACCCAGAACCGTGTAAAGAATGAAGAGGGCGGTTATCCGCAGCTATTTATGGTTTGGATTGTCCCTTACTAACCTTCATCTACCCGGGTTTTGATTGTCACATGGGTATGGGTCAAAAATAGGTCGCCAAAATAGAACCCTGGTAAGTGGAAACATGGACTAAAGCCTGCGGTCCCCTGGTGGTTTAATTTTGTCTCAGACCCACATGGCCATGGGTCAAAACCCAAATCGTACCCCGAGTGAACATCCCAATCCCCGCTAAAATAGGTTCTAAAATGGGTGGTGAATTCACCTACCCCAAAATGGGATCCCATTTTGACCCAGAGCCACATGACCTTTTGACACCAAAATGATCGCCCAGGGAGAGTCTCCAACTGAGACTTCCGTCACGTGGCCCAGCAAAGCGCTCCAAGTTGGCAATCCGCTCCTCCAAAGGCCGGGGAGAGAAGAAAAGAAAAACCAGCCAGTCTAGGTCCCCCAGCGAAAGGGTGCCCGACCTCTCACCCCCTTTTTTGGGGAGGTGAGGGTTCCCCTACTAAAATAGACTACAGGAAAAAGTTGGTACCAACTTATGCTAACCTCTCTACTGGAGGACCTGGCAGTTGTCTGGGTCGGCCTCCACAAGCAGAAGGTCGTGCTCGGCCTTTTGTAGGTATGGAAAAGCCGGTGGTAAACTCAAAAAGTCGCTCGCGGCGATTCGGTCACACCACAACCAGTCATGTTGTTGGATGTGACTTATTCCGAACTTATTCCTTTTCCTGCCACTGTGTTCCTGCTCACCTGTGTGGTGCCCATTTCTGGCGTTCAGACCGCTGCAATTGTCGCAATGCCG